>JAOYMR010000022.1:4867938-4884084 GCA_025802075.1 Tenebrosternarchus preto
ACTGCGCTCAAAAAGGACAGCAAAGAAAGATTCTGAAATTAGCCAGCAATAAATTCCTTTCCACTTACTCTGGCATCATGTCATTTTAAGAGGCTGGTTACAGGCCACTTGACCTGGGTGCTTGTTACACAAGTTGACATTTTTCCCAGCTATAGTCACTATTCCGATCGACAGTAAATATTCTTTTTAGAACGAAGAGCTCAGACGTGGTTATAGAGAAGCGCCATTCTGTTGCTGGACCTGTTTCTTTGTGCTTTTCTCCTAGGCAGAGCACTGGGGTTTAAGTCATGATGTCAGCGGTTGCAGGGGATGTGACTGTGATGTAGGTGGAGCCATAGACAACCAGTAAGTTCCACGGACCTTCCACTGCACCCCTACGCTACGCATGAAAACTGCACAAAAATGAACACTTCATTGTTGATTGGCAGGTGCTTAATGGAATCAGGCCAGTGCCGTTGCCGTAGTCACATGGTGGGCCGTCAGTGTAACCAAGTGGAGTCTGGGTATTTTTTCATGGCCCTGGACCACTATCTTTACGAGGCGGAACTAGCCAAACTTGGTCAGGTAAGAGGAGGAGCCAAATACAGACTCTTTGTATCTAGATGCAACATACATTGATATAGTTCTGATATATATCCAGTATATAAGCCTCAGGACTGTGATAAGCCTTGGGATAAATACTGCTAGTGGACAGCACATTGTAATTGGTATCAAAGTAGATCCTGTGCAGCTGTGGTAAATGTAGACCTGTGTAGGGTTGCACTGTTGAGGAGAAGGAGCACCATCCAGACCAGCCTGCTTCTTGGACTGGCACTGGATTCGCGCATGTTCCTGAAGGGGGTATTTTGGAGTTTTCCATCAGCAACATCCCTTACTCGATGGAGTATGATGTTCTCATTCGCTATGAGCCTCAGGTAGTCATCACACACCTCTTCATAAGTACAGCATATCATAACGCTTATTAAAAGCGCCCTGAACTGTGTGTGTACATGTTTTTGGAAGATGCCACTTGACTGGGAGGAGGTGCGTGTGACTGTCGTTAGACCTGGTCCCATCCCCACCAGCAGTCCATGTGGAAACACTATCCCTGCAGATGATCTCATGACCATCTCCCTGCCTTCTGGATCCAGGTCCCCCCTCCCCCCAAACACAGACTTACACCTATCACAATTAGCATATTATACAGTGTGTTTTCTAAAGCAGCTCTCCCTTCTGCACTGGTTCATCTTTGAGCTGTATGGGTAATAGGCTCTGACTCCATGGCTCTGACTTGTTTCTGCGCTCTACTGCAGGTTTGTGGTTTTGCCCCATCCCGTGTGTTTGGAGAGAGGCGTGATCTACACACTCCGTCTGGAGTTCTTCCGCTACACGGACAAAAACAACATCCCCAGCACCACGAGTGCGAACATTCTAGTAGACTCTGTGAGTGAAAAAGAAACTTTGTTTAGTTAAGGGAAAATTCTCTTTTGGAATTCCCAACTTTCCATGCCGTCATTCCCTCTTCCAGATGGTGCTGGTGCCTCATTATTCCTCTCTGGAGATGTTCGTAGCGGGCGACTCTGCCTCTACCAGGCGGAAGCAGAGCTATGAGCGTTTCCGCTGCCACGAGAGTGCCAAGAGTGTGCCCCGCCCAGCCGTGAGTGACGTGTGCGCCAAACTCATCTCCAGCATGTCAGCCATCATCAACGATGGAGCAATGCGTGAGTGATGGGTTACAGGACGACAGAGTAGTGGAGAATTCCCACAATTCCATGTCATTACAATGCAGTACAGGATTGTTGTTTGTTCATTCATATGTGTGGGTATTTTCCCCTCCACACAGCTTGCCAATGCGACCCACAGGGTTCCTTCAGCTCTGAATGTCATGTTCATGGAGGCCAGTGCCGCTGTAGGCCTAACGTGATTGGACGACGCTGTGACAGGTGTGCTCCAGGAACCTATGGATTCGGACCAGCAGGATGCAAACGTAAGCTTCAGGCTTTCCATGTCAACCATTTGTACTAACATATAAAACAAACATGTTTTTAATCTCTCTCTCTCTCTCTCTCTCTCTCTCTCTCTCTGTCTCTCTCTCTGTCTCCTTCCCTCTAGCATGTGATTGTAGTCAGGAAGGATCTCGGAGCCGCTCCTGCAATCAGTACACGGGGCAGTGCCCGTGCCTGCCAGGCGCCTTTGGTCAGCGCTGTGATGGCTGCCAGGCTGGGCATTGGGGCTTTCCCTCGTGCAAGCCATGCCAGTGCAGTGGGCATGCTGAGGAGTGCCACCAAAGGACTGGGGCCTGCCTGAACTGCAGGGGCCACACAGCAGGGAACAACTGTGAGAAGTAAGGCAAGCTGGCAAGAAAAAGTCTACATGGAATAAACTGTATGTCCACATATGGACAACTATGGACATATGGTGTAAATAAATGAATTGTCTGATTTGTTTTCTATCATTGTAGACGTTACATGAGAAGTATTGATATGATTTGTCCAAACACTGGCAGCTTGTGCTGTTTGAAGGCCTTGCTGCATGCAGTAATACGGAACTGTAACAAGAGCCTTTTGAATGCAGGTGTGCCAGTGGCTACTATGGCAACCCGGACTTGGGTTTAGGGGGCCAGTGTCGGCCTTGCCCCTGTCCAGATGGACCTGAGAGCGGACGTCACTTTGCTGCCTCCTGTTACCAAGACAGCCACAACAGACAGGTGGTCTGCAACTGTAAACAGGGCTACACAGGTGCGTGGCCCCTGCCCTCCTTTCTGCAAATTGCCCCGGACAAGATGGCAGGCTGTCAGTGATGAGGAGTAGTGGTTGCTCCTCCTGTATTAAGGATTTGTGCAGCTGAAGCAGCTGAGGTAGACTGAGCAGAAGTAGGAGTTACACCTGATTTACAGCCCAAAACAGTGGTTTGATCCTTGCTTGGACAGATCCCAGGTGGAGTAAGACCATCACAGGTACAGCTTTGGCTCTGGACTGATGTGCCCTTGCACCGCCTGTTTCAGTTCAAACTCTGTTTCAGTTCAGTTCTTGGCTATAATGACTAAGAACACATTATTAGGTATGTTATTAGTAATCTGTTTTACTCACAGGTTTTATGTATGTGTAGCTCATGAGAAAACTATATATGTGGAATAGGCACAAATTCCTAAACACAGCCAAGCAGCAGCTAGTTACCCATTGTTCAAACATTGCAAAACAATGCCTTCAGTTACAACTGGAAATGCAATAAAGTGTAAATGTCACTGTCCAGATGAAACCCCTACTGAACACCTACTGGGTGAGACATGGATTTTTTTTACTTATATTTTATATACACTCCCTCTGTCTTTGTCAGATGGGACTGTGATTTACAAGCTCTGATACTCCTGTTGTTACACTTGAGCCATTGATTTCCATGCTGCTCTAGAAAAAAAAAAAAAGTTGAATGCATTTGATGACGTGTTCCCATAGCTTAGTAACATTCTCTGCATTAAAGAAATAGAAACAGTGCCTCATTCCCACGGATACAGCAGATCTTCTGACCCATCCTGCAGGTCCTAGTAGAGGAGAAATGCCATAAATGTCTTACCTTGTTATTTCTGTTTAGTTCATTTCATTGGAAAGATCTCAACGTTTCTGCTAAAATAATAATAATAATTAAAAAAAAGATCACAAGTGATCTTCAGTGTTTTGGCTAAGAAACACAGACTCCAGTCCAGCAATCACACCCCTGCTTATCTCTAAGAGCTCATTTGTTCTCTTAACAAGAGGGAGGTATTTGCCTTTTTTCACATCCTGTTCCCCTAAATCCCTGCTAAGCTCATTCATCTGTTTTTGTTAAGGTGAACGTGACAGGGTTTTGGCCTCAGAGCTTGGAGATCTGCTGGGCTGGGGAATCGGTTGCTCTCTTCTGTGTCGTAAACATGACATTCATGTAACAGATGTCTCTGTGGAACATACCGCTGCCAGGGCTGCTCAAATGTAGCTTCTGCAAAAACATTTGCTCTGTTAGTTCTTTCAGACATGGCCAAACCTGTAGAAGTAAATGGTTTGGACAGGGTCATTTATAGAAGATCTCCCTGTCTCTCACTCCAGCACTGTTTCTCAGTCCTTGACACTGTTAATTTTTATGTAATTTTCCTCTGCATCCACCAGGCGCACGCTGTGAGGAATGTGCCCCTGGTTACTATGGAAATCCCTCACTGCCTGGTGGGCGGTGCCAGCCGTGTCCTTGCAGTAACAACATCGACCTATCAGACCCTGAGGCATGTGACAGGCAGACGGGGGAGTGTCGCAAGTGTCTCTACAACACCGAGGGATCCGACTGTGGCGTGTGCAAGAGTGGTTACTACGGAGATGCTTCCCGCCGCAACTGTCGGAGTGAGTAATCGAGTCATCAAGACACTAACCAACAACTGGACAAATAACGCTGCTCTTTCTTAGAAGTTGTGAGTTGTGTGGTGTGAGGATACGTTATGTGAATCTGGGTGTATTTTCCATGACCATGTTGTTGAATGGACGCCCGCACATGCCATATTTTTTTCCTCTCATCTTCCCAGAATGCACCTGCAACTTTCTGGGTACGGAGCACAGTCAGTGCCTGTCCAGAGATGAGTGTTTGTGTCAGCGCTCCACAGGGCAGTGCCAGTGCTTGCCTCACGTCCTCGGGCTCACCTGTGACCACTGCGCCCCTAACTTCTGGAACCTGGCCAGCGGCCGCGGCTGTGAACCCTGCAACTGTGATCCCAACAACGCTTACACATCTACCTGCAACGAGGTACCTGCCTCTATCCCAGCTGCCCTCAGCAGTCCAGCCTCTTCGCTGGACGAATCACATCCTTAAGAGAGTATGTGCTTCATTATAGGTCAGGAAGGGTTTATTGGTTATAGGTTATAGGTTCTTAACATGAGAATATGTGAATTGACATGTGAATTGTTTCCACACACTCCTAACACAGTTCACAGGCAAGTGTCAGTGCCGTGATGGGTTTGGTGGAAAGACCTGCAGAGACTGCCAGGAGAACCACTGGGGTGATCCCAGAATCCAGTGCAGAGGTGTGCATCATCAACAGAAGACTTTTTTTAAAAATAATCATCAGTGAAGCTCTTTGGTTATCCAACCTCTGACCCTCCATCTTTCTCTGCAGCCTGTCATTGTGACGCCCGAGGCATCGAGCACTCCCAGTGTAACCGAGTGACGGGTCACTGCGCTTGCCGGCAGGGCGTGTCGGGCGTGCGCTGTGATCAGTGTGCCCGCGGTTTCTCGGGTACTTTCCCAGACTGCCAGCCTTGCCATCAGTGCTTTGGTGACTGGGATCGCATCGTCCAAGATTTGGCGGCTAGGACCAAGGCTCTGGCTGCCCGGGCCCAGGAGGTCCAGGCCACAGGCCTGACCCCAGCTTACGAAAAGATTTTCAAGGAGCTGGAGGGAAAGCTAGCACAAGCACAGGACATTGTCAATGCCCGCAATGCCACTGCAGAAGCTGTTACCACACTGATGGGTATGATTGAGGAACTCAGGTATAGTATAATAGTCACAGTTCAGCCTTCATAAACAGGGACATTTTGTGTTTTGAATTCTTGTTAAGATGGTAAGTGGGTTCTTTTGTTGCTGTTTTGTTTTTTTTGTTTTTTTTTGCTGTTTGACTCTGCCAGGTCTCACATTGGTGAGACCACAGACACGCTGAACAAGCTGGAGGGAGAACTGACCACGGTGCAGGACAGCAACTATGAGGCCAGCAACGATCTGAGCAAACTGGAGCGAGAGGCCAAGGAGCTCAACCTTACCTCTGAGCAGCTCAGACGCCAACTCGACATCCTCAAAAACTCCAACTTCCTGGGTGAGACCTGAATCCTCTTCAGACACACTCGAATAACGGATATTCCAACAAACCCTAAGCCATAATATTAGACCATTCTTACTAGATGTTCGGGTTTCCAACACACAAGAACATGGTTTTTGTATGTTTGGCAAGACACTCATGACTATTGTCCACCTGCTCCAGGTGCATATGATAGCATCCGTGCATCCTACAACAAGTCTCGTGATGCAGAACGCCGTGTTAACCAGTCCACTAGCGACACCCCCAGTACTGTGAGCAAGTCAGCAGACACCCGCAAGAAGACAGAGCGACTCATCGCCGAGAAGAAAGATGACTTCAATCGGAAGAACGCAGCAAACAAGCGAGCCCTCACCGACCTGAACGGCAGAGTGCGGGGCCTGGACCTAAAAAAGATCAACGAGAAGGTGGGTGTGACCGAGGCGCGTCAGAGCACACGTCTGCGCCTGTATCTCGTTAACAGCACGTCTGTCGTCGCAGGTGTGTGGAGCACCAGGTGACGTCCCGTGCCGAGACAGCCCCTGCGGCGGCATTGGCTGCCGTGATGATGATCGCAGGCTCTGCGGGGGACTGAACTGTAATGGGGCCGTTGCTGGGGCGGATAACGCCCTCGAGAGATCGAAACATGCCGAGAAAGAGCTCGTCAAAGCCATGGGAGAAGTAGAGGAGCTCTTCCAGCAGGTTTGCCTAGCCTTCCTATAGCAGGACCACCATTGTTGTATAAATTCATTTGTTCTCAGGGCCTTAAAATGAAGTCAAGCCATTATCTGGTAGTAGCATGAGGAGAAGTGCTTCAGGAAACTGTAACCTAATTTGTCTTGTTTAGGTGGCAGAGGCAAAGACAAAAGCTCAGGAGGCCAAGGACAAAGCCCAGGCTGCTCTGAATAAAGCCAGTGACACCAAGAGGAAAGTGGAACGATCCAACAACGACCTACGCGACCTCATCAAGCAAATCCGTGCCTTCCTTATGCGTGAGTCCCCACATCTAACCCTTAACTTTATGTTTTATTAACAACAATATTTTTGAATTATTTTGAGACAGAAATTCTCTAAGGGTGCTCGACAAAACATATTGTCAGCTCACGGTCAGATTATTGCGCACTGATTAGGCAACATTTGGCAGATCCTGTGTAAGTACATGAAGAAATCCAAATAAGGCCTGAGTACAATCTAATTTTAGAGCACATTTCGTGGAATTCTGAATACATAATTGAAAACAATCTTCAGGAATGTTCATTGAACTTATGTGCCAAAGCTGTTGACTTTAGGAAGTGGGAACAACATTAATTGTCAGTTCAAAATGTGTTATTGTTGTTCTACAGTCATTTAGTTGATTGTGTTTAATGTGTGATTGTGTTAAATGTGTGATTGTGTTAAATGTGTGGACCTCCACAGAAGAGGGTGCTGATCCTGACAGCATTGAGGCAGTGGCCAATCGGGTTCTTGAGCTGTCCATTCCAGCCTCACCTCAGCAAATCAGACACCTAGCTGATGAGATTAAAGATCGCGTCCGGAGTCTGTCCAGCGTGGATGCCATCCTGGAGCGGACCCAGGATGATGTCCGCAAGGCAGAGCAGTTGCTGATGGAGGCCAGGAAGGCCAGGTGTGTGTGTGTGTGTATGTCATGTGTGTTTGTGTTTTTCTGTAGTTTCATATTGTGTAGTGTGTAGTTTTTCACATGATAGCTTCTCTTTGTGCTGTAGGAGTAAAGCAGAGAGAGTGAAGAACACAGCAGACGGTGTGAAAAAGGCACTGGACGATGCTCGTAAGGCCCAGGCTGCTGCTCAGAAGGCCATTCAGCGAGCGAGAGATGACATTGGCATGACTGAAAACCGCCTGGCACAGGTCCACCCTCATTCCTCGCCTTTCAAAGCTCTCAAGCCATTTTAGTTTTTCTGGTTTTTTGTTTTGTTTTGACAGATGTTTCTGTCCCCAACAGATCCAGTCAGAGACGTCCGCTAACGAGAAGGACCTTAGCGACGCCATGGACCGTCTGGGGGACCTGGGGCAGCACATCGAAGCTCTGAAATCCAAACGAGCCAACAACAGCATGGCCGTGGCCCTAGCGGAGGAGACGGCCACCACGGCGCGAGACAAGGCCGGCGATGCCAAGCAGGTGCGTGTGGCGGTGCCGTGCGTCACCTCCTCGTTGTCTGACAGACTTCCTCTCATACCGAGCTCAACAACTGTCTCCTTCAGATCCTGGATGGCGAACTGTCGGATAAGTACAGCACTGTTAAGGATCTGGTGGGCAGGAAGGCAAATGCGGTGCAGGACGCCAAAAAGAAAGCAGAGCGGCTAAGAGACGAGGCGAAGCAGCTGCTGAAGGACGCGCAGGACAAACTGCAGAGGCTGGCAGGTGAGCGGGAGCTACTGCATCACAGTTCATTACTGTAACCACGGTGACGTTCAGTTGGACTTTTCACACACCAGGGTTAGCTTTTGTTTTAGATCTGACCTTTGAGAGAGAAGCCAATATTCAACCTCAGCCAATGTTTTTTTTGCAGGAAAATTATTTCAGTGTTTAAAATCTCAGGTCTGAATCAAATGTCAGCTGTCCTTGTGAGCAGAAGCTAGAGTGATTACTGAGGTGTCACAGCTGAGGTGTCCTCTTACATCACAGCTGAGGTGTCCTCTTACATCACAGCTAATGTGTCCTCTTACATCACAGCTAATGTGTCCTCTTACATCACAGCTGAGATGTCCTCTTACATCATGGCTGCGACAGCTTGAAAGACTCGTTTACTATTCCTTAAAATCACTCAAGAAACACAAACAAAAATCAACTGAGAAAACTGATGATTACAAATCAACCCTTACACAGATTATGTCCTGTCAGTTGCCCTAGCATTACTCTGTTGTATAATCTGTTATATCTCTAATTGTGAGTTTGTCTGTACTTGGTTTATTTTATGAGTAAAGCCAGACAAGTTGAGACATAAATTAATATCATGTTGCCTTCTTGTAGATATCTGGTAAGTTAACATGGATATCAGCTTGGTCAACTATAATCTAACAATGGTTTTGTGCCTTTAGAACTTGAAAAACACTATGAAGAGAATCAAAAGATGTTGGAAGTTAAAGCCAGGCAGCTGGATGGCCTGGAAGATAAAATGAAGATGATTCTGGATGCTATCAACAAGCAAATCCAGATATACAATACTTGCCAGTAAACTGCCAAAGTCCATCTGATGTCTGGGTAATGTCACTAACTGGACTGTCACTACTGCCTACACGGCACCAAGGCCATGTGAAGGACACGAGGCTGGCACTGGTCACCAGAATGGGCACTTTTCTACAGATGGATAGCAACTATTTTTTATTATTAGTTTAATGCAATAGAGCTACAATAACATTGTGATATTATTATGTCAAAATGATGTATTGAATGAATTACTTAATAAGACGAGGAAAGGGGTTAATTAGATTGCTTTTAAAGATGCAGGGTCAGAAGAGGTGGAAGGTATAGAGGGCACATCAGAAGTTACCGGCTCTCCTCATGTTCATTATAGAATTTCAACCCAAACACAATACACTTGATCCATCCACCAAGGTCTTCTAAACACACTGAGTATTTGTATTAGGTGTCATAGATTTGGCCTCAAAAGTAGTGAGGTAGATCTCCAGAAAAAGTGCTGGTCACCAGTGGTTTACACTGCATGTCAGTGGTCCAAACTCCCTTTGTTGATGGCCTGTCCACTGGTGAAACCTCCCAGTAATGAGTAACACCAAAGATGCTACTTCAGTCACACAATCTGCTTTTGCATTTATATCATACAGTAGTGGTGTGAGAAACTCTGTTTTTCTGCCTTAATGAATGCAACTGATTTATTATCACGATTAATGATAAAGTTTAACAGCTGCATCTTTTAAACACAGTAATAAATTCCTTCCTGTCGACCAGACCATGAACATCTGCATTTTTTTGTTAACACAGTATCTGATAAAGATGCTCTGCACATCAGTGACAATCATTTTAGCCAACAGTTTAAACAGCATATATATTAATTTCAAACTCATACAGTAACACACACAAATTTGTTACAAATGACAAATTTAATGAAATCGGGTGATTTTATGCTGGGCTCAAATAAACACATGCAGACAGTACTAATTTTGATGGACCAAGCAAGCACTCCAGAATCACTGGTACATTTTGCAGTGTATTAGTTGTTTTATTAAGCATCTATAGTTTAACCTCATTTTCAAGAGTTTAAAGCTTCCTGTGATTTTATTTCTTTGAACAGGAACATTGTTAACAGACCAAGTAAATACCTAAAATGCCTCTCCTTTTGAAAAAAAAAGTATACATAGTTAAGTCTTTCGCTCGGGGTAAATATATTGAGCCTCCTTTAATATATTTATTAACCCTATTTTCAAAAACAACCATTACTGATAACAATTATTGATGTCTTTGTTCTGTTGGCTTGCCAAAGCAGGCCTAACGCGGAAACATCTCATTCATCCAAGATTACTGTACGTGTCTTACTGACCCCTGGTGGTGGTAAATTGGGATCCTAATTGCCCGGAAGTCCCGTCTGTTTCTACTGAGACTGTTTCACTGGTGCGATCCGTGTCCGGTGTGTTTTAGAGACAGAAGTGCGAGTCATCGGCAGGGGACCTACTGATCAGGTGGAGGAACAACATTAACTCGCCTCTTTTGTTTATATCCACAGGTTTAGGTTTTATTTTGTCGAACAGAATGGGCCCTGGTTAGAATATTATAGGAACAGTATAATCTTAAATCTGTAGCTAGGTAGCTACCGAAAGCCAATGCGGGCAACTGCGAACGGCGGCCCGTTGCGGTATTCCAAGCCTGGGGTTGATTTGACACCGAGCTGCCGGCGTATTGCTGGTGAACAAAGAAGAGAGCGACAGTCGTAATACTCTCAACGAAAACGTAAGTAATCGACGTAACGATAAGATTTGCCTTAAATGTCCGTTAATATTTGATCGTTTTTGATTGGGCAGCAGAAAATTAGTAACGTTGCACCCGTCCGTCGCTGCAATAGTTAGCTAGCTAGCTACCTGGCTAGGTAGCTAATGCTAACGTTGAACTGAGTTAGTTCGTTAGTTAGCTAGGTTAGTTGTCTAGGTAACGTAACCAATAAAGGTGTCTTAGCACAGTTTGGTAGTTAGCTAAGGTAACTAGCCACTGTGATGGTTAGCTAAGTTCCCTGTATTCGCTGTTCAGTACCTATTTGCATGGTTGTCTTTTGTTGATTGAGTATTCGCTAGTCATGACTTTTACCATATAATGTTCGCTTAACGATGTTGGCCATCGTCCCAGTACCATTGAACACCGTGTTATATTAATAAGTTAAAAGCAAAACCGCGGCTGACTTGCGGGTAGCTATCTAATCTATCCACCTTAATAATGTTGTAAACAAGCGCTGTTGGCTAACTTTAAAACGGACTGGTCGAAGAAGATCAAACTGGGTTAAAACAGGACAGCTGGTGAACCAACTAGCTAAGCAAGTTTCGGACAGATATTAGCTGAGTTGTGTCTTAATTTGATCAGTCTAGATGACTTGCCAACTAACTTAGCTGGTCCTTTTTGTACAGATTTCTCTACTGCCTAACAGTCTCAGGTCCAAAACAGATAGTTATCTATAGATAGCCGTTTTCTTTTCCTGGATGTTTAGCTGATGTAGCTAGCAAATGTCGGTAGTTTATCTAGCAACATTCAATTAGCTGTGTTGCTAATGTTACGCACACCGGCAATAATGAATTCAGTAATGAACTGTAATGTCTGTAGACCAGTAATGAACTGTAATGTCTGTAGACCAGTCTTCTCGTAGGCGTTCGCTTAGCACGCTAACCTAGTTAGCTTCATATATATTCTAGCTGGGGCTGTAGATTTCATTGGTTGAGACAATGCCATGTTACAAATAATTTTGTTATCTAGATCGTTAGCGATATTTGTTTTATTTTTAGTTTGCGGATGTCATCATATTACGTGTACATTTACTCTTCTGTCATTAGCCAAGCTCAGCTAGCAGCCTAACCTTTACGAGTTTGATGGCTAGAAAGCCTATCTGTCATGAGCTTGCGAGCTTTTTAAGTCTGATCTGAATTTGTAACCAGTGTGAAGAGCTTTTGGCCAGTCTTTGTGCGGTATGTAGCTTTGTACTATAATACTATAATTGCATGACTGCTGCCTTCTCTTATCTTCAGCCTCCCCCGATTTTGTTCTGGGAGTGTTCAGACTAGAAACGCCGCCAAAATAGCTGGACCGGGAAGGAAACGACACAGCTCAGAACCAGATCCCAGTGAAAGCGGCTCCGGTAGCGGCAGTGAGGTGGGTGACAGCCGACCCATTAGTGGCAAGTGGCTTAAGATGGCCAGCAGCAGCACGGCGTCCAGTGAGGCGGGCCGCAGGAGAGCGCAGAAAGGACCTGATGACACCACAAGCAAGAAGAAGCAGAAGGACAGGGCCAACCAAGAGAGTAGAGAGGCCAAGCATGCTGCCGTGGTCGCGAACACTGAGGTTAAAAAAGGTACGTTTTTCTTTAATTAAATGCTAATTATTGCCGTGGTTCTTTGTTCTAGTAAATGGTGCATTAGACTCAGTTTGAACACTATGCATTTGGACTGGCTGTAACGAGTTCACAGGCATTTCAAAGGTTGCATGTCCAGAGAATTAAGTTATTTGGCTTGGCATGCAGTTGTATCATATTTAAATCATAATACTGACGTTGTTTGGACATGAGTTATCTGTGTCTACAGTTAAAATATTGTACAAACATACTTTTTTCTTTTCTATTTTTGTGTACATCGAATATAAAACTACAGAATCTTTGCATTCTCTCAAATTGTGGTTTTATGTAGTACATGTTGTGTGGCTGCTAAAATATCACCATTGATTATTAACAAGGGCAATAATTGTTTCCCGAAGGGAAAAAAAAACGTGATAACTTCATAATAGTTCAGTGACATTCTGGGTTTATATTTACCCTCTAGTGCAGCTTCAAGTTACTGTTGGAACAAAAAGACTGAAAGTGAAATTATTGGCTGGGGGGAGAAAAATCCACTGTAGAGACAAAGGGAACGATTATAACTAAAAGTTTTGTTTAATATTTATTTTCTTGCCACACCTGTATTTGTCACATTATAGCAAATAAACAGTAGTAGCAGGTGAAAGTAGGTTTAAATGTAACTACAGTCCAAACGTACGCAAGCATTTGAACACGATATTGACCGTAACTGGAACTGCTGTTTTGCATCTTTGAAATCATAACTAACCGTTGTATTCACCACAGAACACTGAGACAATTCAGTTACAATAATTGTTTGGTTCTTGTATGCGAATCAATACTAGCATTCTTGGATATGAATAAATATAAATATGAATTAGTGTTTATTCATGGTGAGCTCGTCTAATTTTTGTGCAGCTATTCATGAGGTCCCCCTTTGTTGACAATTTTCCCACTTGTACACATTTGAATTTAAACCAGTCGTTTTATGATGTCCAGTATGTCTGCGTGTGTGTGTGCTTGTCTGCATGCCCTGCCTGCCAGCCGTGCTGCTGAATACTGAAGTGCTGTAACCCAAGCCTGTGAGAGGCTGGCGGAGTGAAGCAGGCCTCTGTCAAGGTCATGAGAGCTTGTTCGAGCCTTTCCACCCGTTCCCGGGCACAGACCCCTCTGCCAGCCCGCTGTGCTTCCTCGCCAGCGCCCTGCTGCCCGAGTCCTTCCTCAAACACAACCGTCTCCCCTTCACTACACAGACATGCAGGAAGCACACAGCTTGTCTAGCTGATTATTGATGTTTTATTTGAAATTAATTGTTCAGTGATTAGAAGTTGTGGGTAAAGCTACACGTCCCTTACACACGGAATTGGCACAGGCGAGGGAAGCAGTGGTTATTCTTTCTAAATATAGGCCAGCTCTCTGCCTTGCTGTTTCTGAGTGGTGCTCTCTTCTGTTACACCCTCGCACACATGATCCATGCTGTTTCTGAGCAGGATGAGCTCTGAGCACCCGTGTGCTCATGTGTGAAATGTTGACCTGTGGTTAGTGGTTGTCTTGTATTGCAATGTGCTCAGATAAATGTTTGAGTGATTCTTGTTTTGATCTGTTTTTTTTTTTTTTTTTTTTTTTTAAATTAACAGTAAGTATCTTGTTTTGGTTTTGACCTTTGAAAGTGTTGTTTCATGTCTCAGTTTTGCAAAATGCATTTATCTTTAATTTCATATTTAAAACCAGTTGATTGCTTGATTTTTAGTTATTGCTAATAACAAAAGCTCATTTTAACATGGTCAATTATTTTTGTTTCCTTCCCTGCAGACCTGAAGGTGTTGATGTTTTATGGAGTTTGGGCTGTTTAATTACTGTCTAGACATTATTGTGCTGAACATCAGCCTGAGTGTTTGAGTTTGTGGCCTGTTGTGTGTGTTTGAGGAGACGTGTTTCTGGACTGGAAACAGAACGCCAACGAGGTGATTGTCCGTCTTCGATGTGGAGAGGAAACACTTAGAGTGGAAAACGTGGACGCTGCCTTTTCAGACACTGCCTGCCAAGTCCGCTTCCCAGGTCAACAAAAACATGACTGTTAGCTTTCGAGTTTGAATTCACTTCTAATCTCATACTTCTCAAGCTATTATTGCAAGCTCATGCATTTGGGTTGTTTGTCATGTGAGTTTGTCTAGTCTTATGTGAACCATTGTGTGCTCAGATGGGCGTGAATGGGGCTGTCACCTGCACACGGAGATTGAGAGCTCCTGCAGTAAAGTGCTGTATAAGGAGAGAGGCAGCATCCTGCAGCTCGTTATGCACAAGAAGATCCCTTTCAACACGTGGCCCACTCTTATGGTAAGACTGCTGCTTTAGGACCCGTCTGTTTCAGATGGCATCACCTACATCTTAATGATTTCATTTACACCATCAAAACTCGTCGATGTGCTCTGAGGACAGTGCATACATGTTCTTGTATAACTACAAGCTTTAATGTTTGTTGTTGTTGTTGTTTGGTTTATTCGCCTGTCAAAGCAGAGCAGTAAGGAACACGAGCCAGTGAGCATTCTGGGGGAGAGCGGCAGCAGTCCTCTATCCACAGAGCAGCCTGGCAAACCCAGCGTGATCTCAGAGACGCTCAAACCCAGCAGACAGCAGACGCCCCCGCCCTCAGACCAGAAGCGCGGTAAACCCGACCGGGGCATGAAAAGAGGGATTAAGAACAAACAGGCAGAGCGCTTGGAGGAGTCGGGGGTCAAGGCTGCCGAGCATAAGCTGGGCGCTAAGGTCGACCGAACCCCGGAGCCCGTCGCTAAACGCACTGGTCGGCCTTCCAAGCATACGAAGGAGCTTGGCGTGGCAGCGAGCGCCTCGAGGGAGACTCTGGCCAAAACCGTAGTCGGCGGCAAGTCCGTCCCACTCGCCTGCCCTGGCTCCGCCTCTCCGTCCTCCAGTGGGCGGGAGAGCAAGAAAGAACCCCAGGTTAAAGGCCGAACATGCCAGGGGTCAAACGTACAACAGCGAGACAAGGAGGTTGAGAGAAATCCAGAGAGAAGTACTAAGGTGAGAATGCTTGCTCTTTTGGGAACACAGATGTGGAGTTATCTGGGTTCAGGGTGGAAGTACGTCACTTGAGTAATCCAAGCACTGTTGGCTTTTAGGATGAAGAAGGTAAGAAGCACCAGGTGACTGTTTGTGAACCAACAGTAGCAGCAAGAGACTCTTTGGCCCCGGAAGTAAAAACTCCAATTCCCAGAGACCCCCACAAGCCTGTGGAAACCCACAGAGGTGCAACAGCAAGGGAGAGTGAGAAGCCCAGGGAGGAGGAGGAGGAGGAGGAGAAGGAGGACGAGGGTGCTGATCCTGCCAGGCAGAGCCAAGGTCAAGCAGAGGTCTTGGCTAACACCCCAGGGCCCAAGGATCCTGTTCCTGCAGACGCACACAAAGGGAAGGAAGCCCTTCACGTAGAGGAGGAGAAGAGAGACCGGTCTAAAGAGGAACCATGTGAGACGAGTCGCGGGGAAGAGAACGGAGGTCAGTTCAGCACATCCTGGAGTGAAGTTCACAGTGGCCCTGAAGCTCTCCTCCACACCATTCTTTGCATGTTTTCAGATTTGTCATGCTTGAGTAATAATTTAAATGTGGTGTGTTGCTTCCTTGCCTGGATGCGTGTTTCATAGCTATGAGTCATTTAAGGTGCGTGTGTAGTTCGCATTTGGTCAAATCAAAGTCTACCACAGTTCCATTTGAATGATTGGCAGCTGTCTGAATAAAATGAACAGACAAAAATGTATCAAAAGCGGTCTTGCATGCCAGTGAGTGAGTGAGTGTGTGTGTGTGTGTGTGTGTGTGTGTGTGTGTGTGTGTGTGTGTGTGTGTGTGTGTGTGTGT
>JAOYMR010000022.1:4884172-4897779 GCA_025802075.1 Tenebrosternarchus preto
GTGTGTGTGTGTGTGTGTGTGTGTGTGTGTGTGTGTGTGTGTGTGTGTGTGTGTGTGTGTGTGTGTGTGTGTTTTTCTAGGTCCAGAGCCAATGGTGAACCTGCAGTTTGTGAAGAATGACTCTTACGAGAAAGGGACGGACCTGATGGTGGTCAATGTCTACTTGAAAGAAATCTGCAGGAGCACTTCCAGGGTGCTGTTCAGGGAACAAGACTTCACCCTCATCTTCCAGAGCAGGTAGCTGGAACCTCTGTGAGCGTTTTTGCTTGTGAGCACCGCAGAAGGATTCACACTCAGGACAGGTGCTGTGAGATCAGTTCCAGTAGATGGTTCTAGATTCTCCCAGTCTTAAGAAGTGTGGGAGTAAAAAAACTAGGACTTTGGCACTGTGACGAACGGACCTGGGATTAGAACCTGGGTCTCAAAGGAAGTGACTGCCTCCTCACGGGTACAAGTCATCATCAGTGTAAATATCTTATGTCCATAAAGGTTCTATGTGGTTCTGTGTGGTTCTTATGTGGTTTTATGTGGTTCTGTGTCATGTTTGAGCCATGCACATGAGTGACTAGTTTTAAGAAGGCACTCTGCCTGCATAGTTGATGTTTATGTTGCAGACAATCACGTCGTTTAAGTTGGACCCAGTGTATTTTAGTTTTTGTTTATTATTATTATTATTTATTTATTATTCTCAGTGATGCCAGTTTTTTGCGTTTTCATCCTGACTGTGGACCAAACACTGTCTTCAAGTGGCAAGTTAAACTCAGGTAGGTGCTCCGGACACTGGTTTGGACACTGGAGTCTTCAACATTCAAACTCTTGTTGAGTTTGTCTTTAATTGGCTTGTATTCATTGTTGATGTTTCAGGAACCTCATCCAGCCAGATCAGTCCAGTTACTCCTTCACCCCGTCCCGTATAGACATCACCCTGCGCAAGAGGCACAGTCAGCGCTGGGGGGGTCTGGAGGCCTCGGCTCCACAAGGTCTGCTGCCTGGCTTCTACTTGCTCTTGCATGTGCACACGTCTACATGAACCTCCCAGCCTGACGGAGGCTGTCTGTCTGTCTGTCTGTCTGTCTGTCTGTCTGTCTGTCTGTCTGTCTGTCTGTCTGTTTCTCGTCTTATAAATATGTGATCTTTATGTTTAGTTTTTTTAATTGCTAACTGAGAGTGAGGTGTTCACAGTTAGTCATCATACAAAAAACCAAAAAAAAACCCACTATCTGCCTGTGTCATACAAAGTTCGTTTTTGTGTGTGTGTGCGCGTGCGTGCGTGCGTGCTGTAATTTAGTTTAGTTTAGTTTTTTTGTTCAGTGAGTGAATGAGCAGGGAGTTGGAGGTGGAGCAGGTGTCCATGATTGTGTAGAAATGAGGCCACCTCTCAGTGAAGGAATGTGTATAGAGGGAATGATCCTGTAACCTTATACGAGCCTGGCCCAGTGCATGCGTGTTCACGCGTGTGCTTGTCTCTGGGCCGGTGCTCCACACAGCACTCCCGTCTCTTCTGCTTATACAGCCTGACTGCTGGCGTGGAGTTAATGTTGAATTTCATGCTATGGAAATCAGAATCAAACGCGTTCCTTCCGTTGCTGGAAAGCTCCTATTTTTTTTCTCACCGACCTTTTGAGTCCTTACGCTTTGACATTTCGTTTTCTAACCACAAACTCCATCCTCCTCTGTTTAAGGTGCAGTGGGGGGCGCGAAGGTGGCAGTGCCCTCCGGTCCTTCCCCCCTCGAGGTGAGCCAGCCCGGCAGCAGCCAGCACGCCCTGCCTGCCAAGGACGAACCCAGGGCAGGCGAAGAGAAGCCCAAGACCCCTCGGACTCCGGAGGGCGCTGGCCTGGACGCAGTGGTACCGCGTTCCGTCTCCGAGCATGTTCCTATCAAACAAGAGCCTGTGGTTGCCGTGGTAAGACAAAAGCCTTTGTCGTTTACTTTAATTTTCTGGTCCAGAAAAAAAAGGTCCTCTTCTTCGCTCACGTTAAGATGAGACACACATATATTTCCGTCGTTAAAGGCTGACGTGGTGCGGCGTGGGGGTGGGCAGGTTTTCTGGCCGTATGTGGTCTTTTGTCAGGGAGTGGAAATGCTAATCCAGTGGGCGTGGTCTTTTCCCCCCAGCCAAAACCCACCTGCATGGTGCAGCCCATGACCCATGCTCCTCCTGCGGGTGGAGAGCGCGCCGAGGAAGAAGAGGAGAAGGTGGTGTGTCTTCCGGGCTTCACGGGACTCGTCAACCTGGGCAACACATGCTTCATGAATAGTGTGATCCAGTCTCTGTCCAACACCAGGGAGCTGAGGGATTATTTCCATGGTAAGTGACCAAGCACAGACTTGGAGACATTTGCTTGTTATCAGTATGTGGTTTTTGGGCCATGGATACCCATCACCCTAAAAGAAATGACTTAAAATAAGGCTTATAACTACGTTTAATATCTGAGTAAAAATGTGTTATATTGCTATATATTGTTATGTTGCTATAATAGCTTATTTATTTATGTTGTCTTTTTTTTCTCACTTCCAGATCAGGCATTTGAGGCAGAGATCAACTGTAACAACCCACTGGGCACAGGTGGAAGGTTGGCCATAGGGTTTGCTGTGCTGCTTCGGGCGCTGTGGAAAGGCACCCACCATGCATTCCAGCCCTCCAAATTAAAGGTACCACTGGCCCTGAAGCTCTCTACTGCTGCCCTGCTGGCGCTGATGAAGTTCTGCCCGTTGCCACCTGCCCAAACACTCCCTCCCCACAGCAGACCATATTTAATAGGTGATCAGATGTGTTTGCGTTTCCCTGTAGGCAATAGTATCCAGTAAGGCCAGCCAGTTTACGGGCTATGCTCAGCACGATGCACAGGAATTCATGGCCTTCCTGTTGGACGGGCTACACGAAGACCTGAACCGCATCCAGAATAAACCCTACACAGAAACGGTGGACTCGGACGGGCGGCAGGATGAGGTGGGGGTCACAGCGCAGCGCAGGCCTGGTTGGGTTCTTCCTGGGACCTGGGCCTCATCTCTGAACCAGTCCAGCTGTTTTTTTTTGTTTTTTTTTAACGCTCTTTGTAAGCTCAGTGGTGAAGGCCACAACCCTCAGAAGGAAGAGGGTGATCTGCTGGATTTCTACGTTCTCAGTATTCCTCTTGCACATGAAGAGTGCACTGATCTCTACTGCTCTGTTCTTACTACAGAATTCACCTGTCCATTTAAATATTTGTTGTGCAAATATATGATTTTATATAAGGATTTGTTATTCAAATGTTTTATCTGCTTATATTGAATTAGCTGATGGTTATATTTGCATTCATCATTGAACAGGTTGTAGCAGAAGAGGCCTGGCAGAGGCATAAGATGAGAAACGACTCCTTCATAGTTGATTTGTTCCAAGGCCAGTATAAGTCAAAGCTGGTGTGTCCAGTGTGTTCTAAGGTAAGCCAAGAACGCACTAAAATATCTCTCTCACACACACACACACACACACACATTGCATACACTGTGCTTTGAAGCAAAAGCTGGGAGTCACAGTTTGATAGGAACACGCTCAGTTCCTCTGAGAGGGTCCTGCCTCCTCTTTCCATGATGATGGTCTTCCAGACAGTGATGCTTTGGTGCTGGGTTTTTGCTGTTGTTCTGATCAGTCTTCTCCCCTCTTTCTCTAGGTTTCTATTACCTTTGACCCCTTCCTGTACCTGCCTGTCCCCTTACCCCAGAAACAGAAGGTCCTCACTGTGTTTTATTTTGCTAAGGAGCCCCACAAGAAACCAGTAAAGGTAAATGCTTTTACATATACATATATGTAATGGTCTTTAATCATTTTTGTTTCAGTTCATTTGTTTTATAGTTCTGTGACAACTTGTTTTAACTGTTTGTGCAGTTTTTGGTGAGCGTAAGTAAGGAGAGTTCTAGTACAGATGAAGTGCTGGAATCCATTTCTCGCAGTGTGAGGGTGAAACCAGAGAACCTGAGGCTCACGGAGGTACTGAGGGTTTAACACCTCCACCCTTTTCACTTATTGAAATGAGTAGCACTTTTACTGTATAATCACTCGTGGTTTTTCTGTTTTTTTTTCTCCTGCTGGTCCCATCTCTGAACCTAGCAGTTGCTGGCAGTAAAATATGTCGATGCGTTTCCTCTCCAGGTGGTCAAGAGCCGCTTCCATCGGATCTTCCTGCCGTCCCACTCCCTTGACACGGTCTCGTCCTCGGACATGCTCTTCTGCTTCGAGGTGCTGTCCAAAGATCTGACCAAGGAGAGAGTCCTGCTGCTCCGGGTGCATCAGGTAAAAGGTGCCAGCACGCCACACCTCTCTCCTTACGCCGGCCGCGTCGTCTCGGACAATTGAGGGTTGCGTGTTTATCGGTTCAGAAATCCATCCGTGCGCGTTTGTCTCTTTCCTTCAGAGGCTTCAGGTTCCCAGCGTTCCCATAGCCAAGTGTGCGGCGTGTCAGAAGCCGCCTCTGTCGGACGAGGAGAAGCTAAAACGCTGCACACGCTGCTACCGAGTGGGTTACTGCAACCAGTGAGTGGCTGGGCCGCCTCGTTTGATTAATCACAAGTGCGATGGGTTCGCCTGCAGCTTTTAGTCATCGGTTCACGTTCAGAACAGCTCATTTGGTCATGGGGAGGGAAAAAAAAAAATGTCTCTTGCTTTAGGGTTTGCCAGAAGAACCACTGGCCCAATCACAAGGCCCTGTGCCGCCCTAACTTTGAGAACGTGGGGCTGCCGTTTTTGATCAGCGTGCCGGAGTCTAGGCTGACCTACGCACGCCTCTCTCAGCTTCTGGAAGGCTACTCCAGGTAGGAATCGCGGTGTGCTGGGGACTTTTATCTACAACGGCAGTCCTCTGAGCGGATAAGTCAGGCATCCATCACTCTCGCCCTGCTCGCCTTGCGTCCAGGTACTCGGTGAACGTTTTCCGGCCTCCCTTCCAGTCTGGTCGTACGTCTCCGGAGGCCAGCCTGTCCCGTGGAGACCAACCTGCTGTATCGGGAGCTGTTCCTGATGGCCTGGAGCCAGAGGTAGAAGCTCTGTCTGCAGGTGGATCAGGGGATGGACAGGACCAGGCCAGTTGTGTCTCGGGTCCCGACTCTGAGACGGGACAGGCCTTGGCTTGCTCAGCAGTAGATGTGGACACGCTCTCCACTCGCACCATGGACTCTGGCTTCTCAGAGCTTCCACCCAGTTCCCTGGACCCGTTTGGGGAGAAGGAAACCTCTTGTGAGAAGGCTGTGAAACCTGAAGGTACCTTCACAACTGGGACATCCATTAATCTCATTGTTTTTATTGTGTTACAAAGTATTGACAAATGGAGTTGATTTTTTTTTTCCTCTCTACAGCTGCCGTGACTGGTTACCAGCAGTCCTCTGAGTGTAGCTATGGTGGTGCTTCTCAGTTCTATATCTCCCTACAGGATGCCAACAACAAGGAACAAAAACTTGAAGACAAAGGTTAGTGTCTCTCTCTCTTTCCCTCTCTCTGATAAGACTCCTTCCTTCTTTTCAGGAGAGATCATTCTCTCACACTCAATCACACCTTGTTTTTCACCAACCCCCCCTCCCCCAAAACAGGTGAGGGTGTGCTGGAGGTGTCTGAAGACTGCACCTTGGAGCTGGTGTGGAAGAACAACGAGCGGCTGAAGGAGTACGTTCTAGTGCGCTCCAAAGAGCTGGAGTTCGACGAGGACCCGGGCTCTGCGAGCGAGACGGCCAGAGCGGGCCATTTCACTCTGGAACAGTGCCTGAACCTCTTCACCAAGCCTGAGGTGCTGGCACCAGAGGAGGCATGGTAGGCCCAAGCACTTGAAACAGTCAAAAAGGTGGACTGTTTCTTTAAGAGGAGCTCACTTGGAGAGTAGCTCTGTTCTAAAGAAGAGGATTTTTTCATGTCTTAGACCTTTGGTTCCTGCTTTGTCGTGCGTGCGTGTGCACGTGTATTGTAGCCAGGGTGGTTTAGGACTAGTTCTAATTCACATTGCACATAAAGTAACACCCATGAGCATATTTTTTATGTAGTGTTCGACACATAAAACATTCTTGTTTGGTTTATTGTGTGTTTCCTTGGTTCAGGTACTGTCCAAAATGTCAGCAGCACAGGGAGGCATCGAAGCAGCTGCTCCTTTGGCGCTTGCCAAACGTGCTCATCATCCAGCTCAAACGCTTCTCCTTCCGGAGCTTCATC
Source organism: Tenebrosternarchus preto (assembly GCA_025802075.1). NCBI lineage: Eukaryota > Metazoa > Chordata > Actinopteri > Gymnotiformes > Apteronotidae > Tenebrosternarchus > Tenebrosternarchus preto. The sequence continues at coordinate 4,890,345 of JAOYMR010000022.1, forward strand.
TGGAGGGACAAGATCAACGACATGGTCGAGTTTCCCGTGAGGTACGAGTGAAACCCCCTCATCTCCCTCAGAGCCGCTCCTGGCTGGGTTTATGGAAGAAATGCAGATTACAGCGAGCTTCACTCATCACTCTGTCTGCAGAAACTTGGACCTGAGTAAGTTCTGTATAGGCCAGAAGGAAGATGTCCAACAACCTCCCATATATGACCTCTACGCTGTTATAAACCACTATGGGGGCATGATTGGAGGCCACTACACAGCCTACGCTCGCCTCCCCAGCGACAAGAACAGCCAGCGTAGCGATGTTGGTACGTAATGAGCATCTCGCTCCAGATCCAGAAACCATGCGCTTGCTGTGGGTTAACTGGCAGTTTTTCAGTCTTAATTTGTTGATGCTGTTCGTATGTTGAGGTGATCAAGCCAACAGCGGCTTCCTGCCGACACCAGCGTGGTTCAGCTTTATGAATTAGTATCCAAATTAGCTGAATTCTGGAACCTTCCCCTTTGTTCTTCCCATGTATTTTAATTTTAGTTATTTGTGAAGACAAATAATTAAAAGCAAAATGTACTGGGAATTTTATGTCTGAGTGAAACTTTTTTTTTTTTTTTTTTAGGTACACAGCTTATTACCTGAACTATTCATTGTTTCCAGAAATGCTATCTCATCGTTACTCTTCTCTTGTTTCTCTCCGAGGTTGGCGTCTGTTTGACGACAGCACCGTGACCACGGTGGAGGAGAGCCAGGTGGTGACGCGCTACGCCTACGTGCTGTTCTACCGCCGCAGGAACTCCCCGGTGGAGCGGCCACCCCGCCTGCTCCCGCCCCTGGGGGCGGAGTCACCGACTGCAGCCGGAGCGGCGGCCAACCAGGTCAGTTCGTCTCTGGTTTCCACCCGTGTAGGTTTATCTGGAGCCACTGCATTGTTTATGACCCCTGGGGTTTCTAAAGTCTCAGTTTGGGGTTCATGAAAAGATGAATTCAGTTAGTGTGTACAGACAAAATGGGTCAGTGTGGCCCACTGTGAACATCAGTTCTTTTGGATGAAAAGTGGCTATTTATGATTTTTTTTTAAAAGCTTTGTTTTTAATGCATTTCCCCCGTGTGAATGTGTTGTGCACTTTGAAAATCCTGAACTGCCTTTTGGTTGTAAAATGATCATCTTTAATTATCTATTGATTTTTAACTGAAGCCTTGTTTAGCTTTTGGAGGGTGTGTATATAGGATCACCTGGAGTCTTTTATTCATGACTGTAATGGGAAATTGTCATGCATTTGTTTCCTGTTTAGAAAAAGGGCTGTTTTTTTATTTTATGTATTGGGCTCGTTTTTTCAGGAAAAATAATTTGTATGTAGTTCCAAGACGGATGTTACATCTGTAATGAAGTACTAACATTTAAGTGATTGATCTAATTAGATTAGTCTCTGTTTGCATACAAAGCAATATTAATGACAACTGAATTTGAAGATTCTTAAAAAACCTTTTATCAATATTTGCAGCAACTGATTGAGGGAACATCTTGTTGCAACTTCAACGGTTCTAATTCTGAGATGCAAAACAAAACATCAGCAATCAATTATATTATTAGTATGACTCAGTTGTGTAGAAGAACATAGCATATACAAATCAAACTAAACCAAGGCCTGAAAGTATATCCAGATTAGAGATCCGAATGGTCAGATGTCAGTGAGCTCAAACAAGTGGACGAAATGGCTTCTGTTCTCGGTCACCCCTCACCCACAGATACGATCCACTGCTGTGTTACTGGTATTCATTTCTAAAAGTACTTTTGCTGTCACTATGCACTGTGGACAACAGTGGGAGGTAGTTTTTTTTTTGTTTGTTTGGGGTTTTTTTGCCATGTCTTACTGGAGAATTCCACACTTCATCCAAAAATGACACCTGTTTTAAAACACCAGAACATGCAGAAAAGTTTTTCGAAGCCAAAAATTTTTGTTTTTTTTAAAAAAAGTTCAGTTCAAGTTCAGTCTCGTATGTTGGATAATTGGCCAGTAACCAAGGTTTGTTGGAAAAAAGAACTGCTGTGTTTTTGTGGCGACTGGACCAGTGAATGTAAATGTCCAGACAATTAAGTATATTTTTAGTAATTTTTGAAGTAGTCCTTTTTATTCTGGATTTTAAAAGGGCAGTTTTTTGATGAGTTTCTAGAGATTAATTTTTTAGAGCCTTACATTCTTGGCCATTACATGGGATACAGATGTTGTTCAAATTTTCTTTATTTGTAGAAATGTTGATTAGTCATGAAAGTTACTGTAGTATGGTATGATTTAGCATAGGTTACTGTAGTATGGTATGTAGATGAATGGCGTACCTGGCCATACCTTTGGATTTGGCCTTTGGAACGAACTCGATCCATATTACCAGATGTGCCAGAAGTACAAACATAAACCTAAACTGCAACCATATTGTTGGAGTCTTTTGTGAGGTATTTCATTAAGAACTGCCATCTGAACGAGTACAAAACCAGTTCAGTCATTTTGGTCTCATTTTTCGGAACTGCTTTCTGAGGTTAATATACATGTAGTTTGCATGAATAGTGCATGGTCACACTCAGCTGTTTTTACGTGTTCTTTGTGGTGCACTTTAATTTTATGCAAAATCAGAAATTTAATATGGGTCTTTACTGTAAGTCTTTACTATAAAGTCATTTTGTAGGAAATTTCCAGTACTGGCACTAGTCATTTGGCAGGACCAAAAGAATGTATTTTTAGTTGATTAGTGACATTGGCATAAAGTGAATTTAAAATATTTCTTAAAATCTTCTGGCACCTTGATGAATTTCTGGTGAATTGCTGTTATAAATTCCTAGTAATCACTCGGAACGGTTTTAATAAAGCATCAACAGTCATCTGTTGATGTGCATTACAGTTCTTCTGTGCAGTGGATTATCTGCAGGATTTTGTGTTTGTGCAATTGGATATCTCAAAGCCCCCAGTGCTACAGGAGCAGGGTGTTTTGTAATCAAGTACGCAGCTGCCAAACTCTGTGTTGTGCCCATGATTTAAAAACGCCCACTCGCTAAAATATGGAATTATAGTTGAATAAATGTAGTTTAAAATAATGTAGTTTAAAAAAAGAGAGAAAGATATTACCAGTTGGCGTCATGGCTGCTGTAGGGGAACAGATAAATTCTCTAAAGAGGTTTGAGCAGCAGTGGTTCACCAGTTCATTAAGGGTTATATCAAGTATTCCTTTTAATGTATTTTGTAACGGCACTTTCGCGTGATGATCTCTAGATAAAGAAATGCTAGAGTGTGTTTTCAGTTTGAACTCTGTGTACGTTCATGTCATGGTAGATTTGACCACTAACGCTCATTTCACTGCATTCTCCTTTATTTCAAAAGGAGCAAAAAAATTAAAAGATGAAGTGACCAAATTCCTTCCTAAGAGGGGTGGGTGTTCCTCCAAGTACAAGGAAATGCACTGAGTTTTTCATCCATTGGTATCAACTGTACAGAAGAGATGCGTTGCCTAGAGATTAGGTTAATAAACACGAATATTCCTTTAACTTTTGTGGTTGTGTAAGCACTCAAATTGCTCTGTCTGAATTTGCCATGTAGTGTAGTTTATATGCCTGTCGTGATGTATCTTGTCTAGCATTTATAAGGTCCCTTATTGTCAGATTTTCAGTGGGCAGGATGTTTGTCTTCACTGTTCTTTAAAATCGTTGTTTTTTTCTCTTACTGTGCTTCTGAATGCAGCGTTGTTTGTAAAACTTTAGATTGTATGGCAATGACCATTATGGCTGTAATTGGGTGCTTTTGAGGCCTGGCCCAATCCTCGAAGCTGACACAGGTTTCCACCAATCGCAGGCGTCTCTGATATGGCAGGAACTGGAGGAGGAAGAGGATTGGCAGCGAGGGGCTCCTTCCCGGGGCCGGTTCTGGCCCGCTCTGAGAGGACGCAGGGCCAGGCCGACGGCCGAAGAAGAGGAAGAAGTTCGTGGAGGGCTAGTGGCAGGGCGCAGACGGGACTCTGTCTGCGATTATTCAGACGATGACCACGTCAGATATTTCATCCTGGGGACTCTGGCTGCAGTTTTCGTTTTGCTGCTTAATCTCATCTACCCTCTGTTGTCAAGAACTCACTGGATTTAGGCTGGAAGTGGGAACTCCACCCACATTCACAGTTCCTCCATGCATGTCAGAATGAGCACACTCTACAACCAACATGCGCACACAGACCTTTCTAATGATTGCACTTTACAGTAAGAATCTGAGAGTTGCTATAGCTGGATTGGTTACATTAGTAGTGTGGTCACCGCTGTATGCCTTGAAACTTGCTACTTAACTCTGGGAAGCAAAGCTAAGAACTGTGTTGTCTGAGGTGTTTATGTATTTATTTTTCTTTGATTTTAATCGTTCTGTACTGTATCTTTTAGCATAGCATAAATTCCTCATTTTTAGCATTACCCATCATGCATCTTAATGTTTCACTGCCTATAAAACATCTTGTTTGGTTCACATGGAGCTCTCACTTACCTTACATTTGAAAATGTGTACCTGTCTAATTAGTAGAGAAGAACTCTAGTAGTGATCAGTTAGTTAATCAGATGTTAACTCTAGTAGTGATCAGTTCTCTGACTGGTTCAATATCCAAAGCCAAACTTTGTTTAAAATAATGACCACATTATCTTTGAACAATGCCAGATTGTCCCTGTATGTTTGAGTTCAGTTCCTAATATTAATTAGCAGAATTATAGTATGAACTTAATCTACCATCCCAATGGCAGAACCGACCTGGTATAAACAAATCTTTTTAGACTATTCTGTTCAGTGCATATTTTTATGCAGTGATTAACTCCATCATTAGATCATTAGTCTTTCTAGCATTAGTGCTCTATGGCTCCACACTGTATGTTGTCTAAATTTTCACAGTGGTCTCAGGCCGTTTGAGGATAACTTGGATTTGACATGCCCGTTTCCCCTTGTTGTAAGCAGTAGTGGTTTTTCCTCATGGTCCCTGTGTATATTCCAGGTGGTGCTCATCCCCTGTATTGTCCAAATTTGACAGTTGCGAAACCTTGCTCTGTATAGCCCTAATTACAGAATGTCCTTTTTAGAGGTATAAAAAGCTTATTGTATAGTTTGATCAGAATAGTATGTACTTTCCATCATTTGGTAACATTTTTAATAGATTGCAGTGTGTACTGTCTAAATCTCATACATATATGTATGTATGTATGTGTGTATATATCTAATATATATGTGTGTGTGTGTGTGTGTGTGTGTGTGTGTGTGTGTGTGTGTGTGTATATGTATGTATGTGTATGTATATATATAATATATATATATATATATATATATATTATAATGTAAAATTGTCTGGATTGTTACCATACTCAGGGATATTGGCCTTTTCTGTAAAAGTTCATGTAATCCATCCAAACCACAGTGTATCTATTTAGCTTCCAATAATGCTTTCAGAACCACTGAACCTCTTGTTCCATCTGTTTTATTATGCTACTGCATATTTGCACACTATGAAGCAAGAATCCAACAGTTGACTATTGGAAATGGCCCTGTGTTCAACACCATTCCTATGACCGTATCCATCTTCAGAAGAACATGATAGAAGTGTGAAGCATGACTTGTCCAGATGGTGTGTTGTAGCATCGGGGGGGGTGGTTTTTAACTTTAGGTTGGTCCCCATTCCTTTGGCTCAGGTTTCTTCCTTGATGTAATTATTACATTGTTCATACATGTATCGATGAGCTGACTTGCTCCATGAACATCCTTTAAGTTTTAGAACAGTTAATTTTTAAATATGGTGTAACAAATGCTTAAACAAAATACTATTTAAGATAAGCACATTTTGTCAGCAATAATCCTGTCACAGTACAGATCCTTCATAGATGTTTTAAATTGTACTGTTGTATAGTTATTTCTTTATTGTAAATAAAAGGTCAGTCTTATACTGTCTGAATAAATTATACATTTTTCCACATGTGCTTTTCTGCTTGCAGTTACATATGATTGCTTGTCTTTTTGTGTTATTTTGTGTGTTTGTTCACTGACATTTTTGTATTCCATTTGCAAAACTTGCAACCTTTTGATTTTTATTTTACAGGCTTCTAGTCAGGCGCTCTTTGGGACAGACCTGGACCCTGAAGGTCCCCTTCAGTTGGGCACGGAGGTGAGATCCGATCTTTTTGCCTGCTCTGCAGAATGCTCTGGGCCGTCTTATACCAGCATGGAAGAGGTGGACTAAACTTGACCTAAAGCTGGGGCAGTGAGCATCATCAGCCCTCACCTCAGGGAGACCTACTTCCTTGAAAGAGAGACTTCAGAGCTCGTCGGTTGATCAAAGCCCAGCAAAGGTGCTCAAGTTGTACTCGTGCAACATTTAAAATTAGAAATCAGAAAAACAGGGTTGGGGGGTAAACAAAGCCATGTGTACAACATCTCACAACACTAAGACTGTGTAGGGCTACACAGGAAAGCCATGTGTACAACATCTCACAACACTAAGACTGTGTAGGGCTACACAGGAAAGCAGGTGGTTTCTCCACATGAAAATGCATACTGAGGGGATTGGCTGGGGGTAGATTTATCTCCAAAGGTGAAGATTTGCACAGAGACGTTCACAGCTTGGGCTGCAAACATTTGATCACACAGCCACAGGGAAAGGAGCACTGCCAATAGTTGTTTGGGCACTTGTGTTCATCCCCTAGGGTGTTAAGCAGCTCATCACAGATCTGCACGCTGTTTTCAGAAATTGTGGGAACACACATGACACCCTACAGTTTTGGCGTTCACAAATTAATGGATAACACAAAGGACAAAAAATAATGTACTATTCACACCCTTATTCACACAAAAGGTGGATTAGCTTCTTGAAGTGGTTTTCTTTGTATCTTTTTGGAGTGTAACTTGTTCATTTGTAGGATTTGCTAAGCGGTGCTTAAAATGATTTGAAAGTCATGTAAACAATGTCAATATTGAGTATGGGCAGCTTTGTGTGTGCGTGTGAGTGTGTGTGTCTGGAGCAATAGTTTTTGTCTTGTACTTCCATTTGAGTTTTCCTTTTTTACGCTGTGTCCTGTGGAAATGTCTACATTAAACCCAACGTGTTGAACGATGAGACTTGCATGTTGAACTGTGGCGTGTTGAGCATCATTACCCACCTTTTACATGTTCTCTTCTTTATTTGAAGTGAGTTGTTGTCTTGTTTCCACACCTTATTTGTATTCCACTGCATATTAAGCAGGGACTGTGGGGTTTGGTGGTGATGCTGCTGTTAATAAAATATAAATGGTCAATATAAATAAAACTGAGTAAATTAAAGTGTATAAGAGAGTTCGGTGAATTTTCCCTAGTTTTACTTTCACAAAATATTTTGAAATTACTAACTCATTATTGAGGGGTTTCTGAATGGATGAATCATAGTACAGATCATCTTGTGTGTTGTAAATGT
>JAOYMR010000022.1:4897879-4923882 GCA_025802075.1 Tenebrosternarchus preto
GATCTGAATGGATGAATCATAGTACAGATGATCTTGTGTTGTAAATGTGATCTGAATGGATGAATCATAGTACAGATCATCTTGTGTGTTGTAAATGTGATCTGAATGGATGAATCATAGTACAGATGATCTTGTGTTGTAAATGTGATCTGAATGGATGAATCATAGTACAGATGATCTTAAATGTGTTGTAAATGTGATCTGAATGGATGAATCATAGTACAGATGATCTTAAGTGTGTTGTGTGTTTGAATGCAGCAGTAGAGGCTGAACCTCCTACACAACTTTTGTTTTCTTTTTTTTTAAATCACCTTTCACAGCATCTTGCTGTATTGCTGTATCACTCTGTTATTCCAAAGAAAGTAATTTGTAATTAAACCATAATCGGTGGGTAATTGATTAAAAAATAATTACAACCATGGAGAATCTCTCACCACACATTCTACAAATGGTTCAATAAAACTGAATCTTTGGTAGAAGCAGACTACATTACTATTGCAGTTATTAATGGTCTTAAATTACTATTACAGACTATTACAGTTATTAATGGTCTTCGAAATTGAATTTCTTCATTCAGTTATTTTAGTTTCAAACTGTTTAAAAGATCAAAACGAATATCCCGAAGACAGGTTGGAGAAGATTCAAGTCGAGGTCCATTCCCTGTTTTCATAGGTTGGAACACTGATCTGTTACACATTTATATAATTATAGGTAAGCAGGTTTGGAACTTCGAATGAGACATTTTTATGACTAGAATTAGGCTTAATGGTTAGTGGTGTAATGAAAATAGAAGCGATATTGACGTTTCTGTTGTACTCCTGTAGGAGGCGCTCGTCATCCTTTTTTGTAGTTTTTACCATAGACAGTGTTGACTGGAGTAAGGAAGTAAACTTGTATCAACGCTGCTAATGCCGGCTGGTAGCTGTAACCCCAAGCTAATGTGGGCAGAAAGCAGAAACGTAATTTTCTTAGGAAGAAATGTTAGTATGCTGTTACCGGGTGGCATTGCTTATATGTAGCCGTTAATTTTGTACCTTATGCGCCCATCTTGCTAGCTGTTTCACTAAGATAGGATAACTAGCTAACTAGCCTTTTAACCTACAATGAAAATAATCCGGTGTTTCAATAACGTTACTCGGAGATTCATTTCGACTGTAAGATAAATATCTAGTTGTGTTACCTATCTTATTTTCATCCTTGAATTGCTTAGTAAATCCATAACTAGCTAGGTAGCTTAGCTGTCTGTCTTTAGCAAAGTTACCCAAAACGTGAACTTGCTGACGTTGAAGTGTCCTACTTGTGTTTAGTAACCCGCTGTTACCCAACAGAATTTACTTCAACAGTTTGTCTAAGTGATCCACACTTTACACTCTCGCATTTGTGAAATCGATCAGTTTTCCCTTTGCACTATGTCTGTCTCAGAGAATTGTGAAATACCTGAGACCAGCAATAACAAAACCAACAGATGTAGAACCAACAAGAACTCCGACATTGTTGAACATCAAATTGCCTCGGTTCCAAAGTTACTGTCAGTTAGAAAGAAAAAGGTGATTATTCACTTTGATCTAAACAACACCATCCTTGTATCTGATGCTGTTACAAACCAAGGAACGGTCGCTGCGCTTGAATATTTTTTGTCTACTGTGACCTGGGGGCGGATGGAAAAAGGTACGGTATGGTTGACGGATGATTGCAGAGATGCTAGACTACAGCTAAAAAACTGGATTACTTCTATGTCTGCATCACAATGTCTCTTTATCCTACACAGGAAAATGGGAGTGGATGTGTGAGGCTCCATCTCTCCTTCCACCCTGCAAGGGTGCTGTGACTTATTACTCTCAGTTTGGTAGAGTAGCAGGCTTCACCACAGCTGGGCCAGGCAAGCGCTTCCGAAAGGCCCTTGATGAGCACCTGGAACTGCTGCGCTGGCCTTCTCACCTGCCTGCAGACAAGGAGTTTTCTGTGAGAGGAGAAGATGGCAAACAGTACCATTGGATCATACCTTCCTTCTTCCAGCTGCTGCAGGACCTGGCCTCACAAGGGGTGGAGTTCTCCATCTTGTTTCGCACTTTTGGTACCGACCTGGCCCGTGTCCTAACAGCTGTTCAGCAAGCCCTTGAACAAGGGTCCCATCCACTCTTCCCTGACCTCCCAGCACTGCAGGTAGGCATTTAAAAAAAAGCTGACCTTAACTCTACATTTGAACGTGATATGTAAGATGGCATTTATTTCTTTTAGTTGAGAGTTAACAAAACGGCTGGCCGGATAAGGTGCAGCACTAAGAGTGTGGTTCTGACACGTGGAGAGGAGCGTTTGTCCACACGGGATGGGGAACGGATGCTGTACGAATACCTGAGCTCTTTAGAGGGGTTGGGTGGCTTCCAGGACCACTTTGACTGGTGAGTATCCAATTAGAACTATCCCTCCAGCAGTCCTGGTTAGTTCCAAGATTTCTGGTTTTAAAAAGAAACACACCCAAATAAAAACAAAACTCAACACAACCCTGGAAGAAATCCTGGGAACCTTGGTGAAACTGTATATGTAAAATTAAAATACATTTCTACTACTGTAATGTAATGAAGCAACATTATGTAATGAAACAACCAGGATGACCAGTGAAATCACACGTGTGTACAAAGACTGCTTACATCTTTCTGATCATAATGGAATTTACAATAGGTGGGCAAGAAACGCGTACTCCATTCTGGGAGGAAAACCACTGTGGGTTGACCCTTTTGACTCCACAGCTCAGCACATCTTTATTGATGACAACATCCGCCAAGATGACAAAGACACTATTGTTCATCCTAAGGTTTGTGAAGAGTATTTCCACAATATTTACTCTGTATACCTTGTCAGTGAATCAACAGTGTTAGTAAATCCATTATGGTTCTGTAGGTATTTCTGGATCCAGATGACTCACAAACCCGCACAGCTTCCACTTCAGAACTGTATGATCTGTGCCTGATACAAAATGATCTACTTAGAGCCATTTCTGACCCAACATACTTCACTCAGCGCATCCAAATCTGCATGGAGAATTACAAGAGGAACCTTGAACAGGGACTCAGTTAGATAGCAAAAATGCTTTTTAAAAGAGGTGGAAGAGACTTAGAGAAAAGTGATCAGGTAAATACTGCTGAGTTGACCCAACACTGTCTGTTTCTAACTGTCCATCATACTCACCCATCCACTTAAATATTCAACCTTCAAAATTCTTCATCCTGTAAATGTTTTTTTTAAATCTTTATCATTGTAAAAGGGGTACCTGACTCAAGTCCTGTATTTCTAATACTCTGTACAGTTTAGCTTCAACAAACCTGGTTAAAATAGTGAGATAGCACTGATGAATAAAACAGTAGATCACTAGGACCAGAAATGGGTCCTCTGATGTAAAAGATTTATAGTATGCTGCATCTCCTTGATAACCCTAACCCTAACCCTAACCCTAACCCTAACCCTAACCCTAACCCTAACCCAAGCAGCACTACTGATACTGTGTTCCCCCCAAATACTGTAATTTAAATAGTTGGAAACAACATTTAAATTATATTCTTTCTACCATTTTAGTTCAGAACTGTAATGCCTAAAGCATCCTAAGGTCCAGACCCGTGGGTAGGGAGGAGATATGGTGAGAGAGTAGAGCTGTAGGCTCAAACCAGTCAGAATTTTACAATGACAACAATGCCTTTCTGCTGTATCACTATATAAATCTATATCAGTTACTTCAGCAGTATAACTTTATGGTGGTGGTGGTGGTTGTTTCTGCCACTTTCTGTACTACTACTTTACTGCATCATAAATAAGAAAATATTCTTGTTATAAGAGCATCTGTATCTTAGACTGTGTAGTTTAAATCAGTGTAAAACCATGAAAATTGGTTCACTGGTGATGCATATTGGTATTTTCAGGGTTGGCCATATTTTACTTTGAGTACATGTTTTGGATTATCAGATTATTTATATCTTCAAAGACCATAATACTTGAATTATTGGCACTGCTTTTGCTTTGAAGATGGACAAAAAAAAAAAAAAGCTTTTTGTCTTGCACACAATAGAACTGTAGTCAAGATTTGATATGAAGACAGCACACTGGGTTTCAGCTGCATTGTTTAGTTTAAAATGGATGCACTGTAATAATAATAATAATGTCCAAAAAACAGCTTGTACTTTTGCCAAACACGTATAAACCTTCAGGTCTATGAAGAGTTACTACTCAATGCAGTGTTACTTTTGACATCTTTACTGTTTGGTTTTGAGGTTGTATTAAGTTTGTATATGGTATTTAATGATATTTAAAAAGGGTTATTATTTTCACCATTTGAATAAACTGAGTAGTATGTGTTCCAATGTTGTATTGTAATGCATGTGTATTCATGTTTCATTAGAAACAGACCTGAATTAGCAAGACCTCTTCTCCTGTAAACTGTTTATTTATTATGAAGAGTAACCCAGACATTAGCCTCTTTTACATGGTACATAGTATTCCATACATGTTAGATAGCCAAGAGGTGTGTGATCTTTATTTAAATATTTACTATGGTTATGAATATGAAGGTCCCAGCTCTAGAACATCTGAATGATCCCGGTTTGAAGTCCCGATTAGTTTTGGAGATATTTTAGGTTATATACGGCTTTTTGGTTTGTTTGGGGGTTTTTTTGTTTGGTCGGTCAGCAGGAAAACTTGATATAACTGCTATTTTATTTATTCATGTAGTAATCTAACCAATCGCTATAATTTAGCTTTACAATTAAGCACACGCATCCCTTAATTTAACTGGCTTTCGGCTGATAGTAACATTATATTCAATTAAATTAAACCCACTTAGTTAGCTGGGTTAGCTTGGCCATCGTACGTCTGCAGGCTTCCGTAGACGGGATACGTGTTAGGCTCTTGGTCCCCGTTGATATTTCCCGGGAGAACTTGTTACCTCGGTAACGACTGTAAACATTGTGGGCGGTAAGAGGAAACGCTCGCGTTAGACTGACATCTTACAAAATATTGATAATGCTAGTTATGTCAAACGCTTTTGTTTAAAAATCGTAAATATATTGTCTTCACAAAACAGTGTTTTTCCTTCAATGTGTTTATATAAGTGTGCATACAATATACATATGTACTGTTAGCTAACAGCCATTTGTCATTAGCTAGCTAACAACTTCTTGGTGAATTTGGGTGTCAATCCTTGACATTTTGAACTCTTATTTGTAATGTAATAAAGTCTTCCAACTACGCAATGTCAGTGTTTGATGAGGATGATGTGCTGCGCGGAGAATCTGAGGGCGAAGGGCAAAAGGATGGTCAAGAACAGGATGCAACTTCGGAAGAGGAGCAGGTAAATTAGCTACCTACCAACGCTAGGATTGGGATTATGGACCAATATTGGCTAAATCGTTAGGGGACAGTTCAGAAAACAGGACTAAATATCACACAAACAGTATCGATACATCATTTGATTATTTAAAATATAATTTGTATACACTGATTATTGAATAATTGTTTCTAGTTACTGGTTTTGTAGACAGACTTAACTATTATTGGAAGGAAACACAGCTATGTTATTTCCAACTGTTTGTCAGATTGAGCCATGCTCATTGACACAGGACATGGTAGCCCAAGGCTTGTCGTTATTGTGCCGCACCGGAAATGGACTGGCCCACGCCTTTGTTAAACTTGATCTAAAAGACAGGTAATCTTTCTTGAAGACCAAGCAATAAATGTAAATGGCACATCTAAGACAGGGATGTAGAATTTCCTTTCCCTGGTAGTACCTTTGGTCAGTTGTATTAATTTTTTAGGAACATGCTGGCATTCCTTTGAAATGTTTTATTCATTACTCTCTTAACCAGACACCTGACAGATATTGTCTCACTAAGCTCTTTCATCCATCTGCGCTTCTTGGACGTCTCCTCCAACTACCTGTCGGACCTTTCTCCACTGGCTGCCTTAACTCAGCTGCTTTGGCTAAAGGGCGATGGTAATCGTGTTCATGCGTTCAGAGGCCAGCCGCTAGGTCAGCTGGATTACCTGCAGTGGCTCAGTCTGGCAGTTAATCGTCTATCTGATGTGGAGGGTCTAGGGGGGCCTGCCCTGGAAAACCTTAATCTCATTGGTTAGTTACACACCTCTGGACAGCTGAGAAATCTGCTTTTGTTTTGAAGTTGAATTGATTGAACATTTCTCATTGAACACACTGAATTATATTGGCACACCACCACAGAGTCTTTACTTTAAAAAATAAAAACTGATATTAGTATCTGTGCTTTCAGCAATTGTTCATTATCCCTGAATTTTCAGGTAATGGAATTCAAAGGATGGCTGGCCTTGAATATCACAGACTGACCAATTTGGTGACTCTGGAGCTCAGAGGAAACTGTTTAGAAACCACGGATGGCATTTACCTTCCCAACTTGCGTTGTCTTTACCTAGTAAGATGGTCGCTTTGGCTGTTTGGTAGATATGAATAAATTTTGTTAATGTTGTAGTATAATACAAACTTTTATCTTAACTGTTAGGCCCAAAATAGAATAAAAAAATTAGAAGGTCTGGAGAAACTGGAGCAGCTAACAACTCTTCACCTCAGAGACAACCAGCTAGAGACACTTGATGGAATCAGTTTGAATATGAAATCTCTACAATATCTCAATGTGAGGTATGCAACCAGAGGATTTTGCCTATAATTGCAAGATATATGTCAGAGATACACTGGGATTCAAACAGGTATTTGAAAAACTTATCATTTCTACCACCCCCACCCCCCTCCCTCTCAGAGGCAACTTGGTATTGTCCCCACAGGCATTACGAAGTCTTGTGGCTGTTGCTCAGACATTGCGAGCCTTGGTCTTGGCAGAGAACCCTCTGTCAGAGACGGAGGATTACCGACTCTGTGTGCTCACACACCTTCCACTTCTTGAGAGACTAGACAAAGACCCAGTCTCCTCTGAAGAGAGGTCTGAAGCTCAGGAAAGAATTGGGGTACAAACCTTTCTACTTTGACATTTATGTAGTATTGCATGCATTCAGTACTACTGTGGTGATTAATCCAATTGAGATTCATTAATTGAGATTCATTATTCAGAATTAATCTTATTATTGTAATGTCAATTTATTATCATTTTAGGAATTTCAAGACTCCAGAGAACAAGAGGACCAATATACCTGATTACAGGAACAAAACTACATTCATTTGTCTGTAGTTCTGTTACATTCAGTGTTGGCCATAGTTAGCCATGTTTTTTTCTTCTTCAAATATGTTGATTTTTAATTAGTTACTTTAACAGATATTTTTGCAATTAGTTTTATTTAGCAGTTATTTTTGCAGACTAAAGTGTTTGTGTTTCCAGAAGTGTCATGTTGTAAAAAAAATAATTTCTATTAAAGACTGTAATTTTCAACTTCACATCTTTGGTTTAATCTATTTGTTGTATTCTCATCTTTACAAAAATACGTGACTTTCCTCAACATTATTCTCTTGTCAAATTATATGGACCAATTCGATATTGATGAGGAATATCCTTAAAAAGACCTTCGATGACGAATGAATATATTTGTAATGAATAAATCATGAATGGATAAATAAACCTAGTGATCATCATGACAATAGTATTGAACTACTCCCGTGGATCACCTAGCAAGTTGAACAATGTGCTAATAACACCAAGGTCACACATTTTGTAACAAATAAAAAGGGTTAATCAATTAGCGATAGAGCTTTTTTGTACTGAGTTTTGTATAATTACATTCCTGTAGTTTCCACAAAGTAAGCATGAGGGAGCAAAAACGGTCACTTCCTTGTTGGCTCATACTAGTCACTGTTTTAAAGAGACAGACAGTCTCGAAACTAAAACTATTCTTCTTCCACGCAGAGACAACACCCACGCAAGAGTTTTTGCATGTAATAAGCTGCAAAAATCTAAGCATAAAAAGACTTCACAATTGTAATTTTTCTTTTGACATACTAATCAACTATGCAGCAATTTACACCTGGAACAATTGCTTAAAAATATCCACTTTATCAAACCTAGGGCCAAAAAAAATACTTTCATTGTACTCATTCGTTTATTGCTACTCGCCGTCAATTAATGCGACGTTTCATGTGATCCTGAATTCTGGTAGTGTGACTGCAGTCCTGACGTCATGCTATGGTCTCGTCCAATCACAAGCCTGGTGGGCGGAGTCGGGGCAGAGTCGCGCTTAAAAAGCTTCCGCGCAGTTACCCAGGCTGCGCCCGGTCCAGTGTCGCTTTGGAAGAGCTCCAATAACTTTTTTTTTTTAACAGTCTCTGTTATAGTCTGCAGTAAGAGAATTTTCAGGCTGCTTTTCAACATCCTCAAAGATGGAAAACTACCACAAACCCGACGAGAAAACTCTTCAAGGCCTGAAGGATATTGCTAACAAGCTACGGATTCATTCCATCAAGGCAACATGTGCCTCAAATTCCGGGTAAGTTCTGTGCAGGTAGTTATGACTGGCGGTCTGCGTAAGTAGTAGTAGTAATAATAATAATGTTCCTTCGTTGTATGAACGATTAATGGCCCAGGAGGTCCATATAGTTTAAGGTTGTTTACAATTTTTTTTCACATCTTGGTTACCAAGAATCGTCAGTGATGGGTTAGCGAGGTAGCTACGCTAGCTAGCTAACTAAATAACAACGCGATGGGGTCGTTTGCTGGTCGTTGTCATTCATTCTGCCGTGTTTAGTTAGTTAGATGGATAAGTACCTACCTACCTAGAGACTTATCCAGCTAACTGCATGCATCTTGCAGTTTCTAATAGTAGCACAAGATTATTGTAGCTGGCTAGAAGAAAACAAGCTAGATAGCTAATTAGCTAGCTGATGTTCGTAACCGAGCGCGGCCTTCCATGTGGTGAGATGAACTTGACTAACATCGTTAAATTAGCCAGTTAAATATTTCATAAATGGATTATGGCGAATTCTATGAGAGACTTGATGCTAAAATAACTAGTAGCTCCGGCCTGGTTTTACGGAGCCGTCCACCATACCTTCCTGCGTGCTGCCCCAGTTTTCATCGTGCGGTTAATGGAGGTCTTCATGTTCCCTTTTACCAGCGGATTTAAGCAGTGTGTTAAATCTTCAAATTGAAGTATCAGTTTTACAACTGACTTGATATTTCAGCGTTGCGATATAATAATATCGCATGTGTACGTGATATCCCAATAATGAGGGTGGTGGGTACTTCAGCTGGAACTTTTATTAATGAAAGGTGTGCTCATCATCGTGTTATTGGTCATGGACTTGATGTCCCTTCACTTCACTCGTTCCCTGTCTAGACTTGGTTTGGTATTGTGTGACGCATGAAGATGCATTTGAAACTTGGAGGCATTTGATGTAAACCAGAATAACTGTTAATTCATTAAGAAACGGGGTGAATTCCAGCCTTTTGTGAGTCATCTATTATACCTTTGAGTGAAAATACTTCCTCCTTTGGTTTTGTCCTCATTCTTTCTTTTGTGTGTGGATTCTTTAAGTGTATATTATAATCTGAATCAATACGTTTTTTTTCCTGATACCGGCAAAGATGTATAGTGCCTGTTTAGGTCGATGAGAAACTTATTTTAAGATCTGATTTTCCACCATCATGTTTCCCTTCATCTTGCTTTCCTTTATTTCAGCTGATAAAAGGTCTGTAGGACCCGAATGGTAATACATTGATCAAATGTTATGTAGTACTAAATTTGGAATGTACAGTAAAAATAACATGCATGTGTTGTGTGGGGTAACATCATTTCTGTCTCTGACCACCGAGTTGCATGATTTGATTTCCAAACCATTCTGACTGTAGAAATCGAGACTTCCCTTAGCAGCTTTTGCAACATGCAAACAAACTGTTGTACACGACTCTTGCATTTTAGAACGGACCCTGAACCTGGTGAATGTAACCATTTGTTACTGGGAATTTTTCTACTCGTGCATTTGTAGTGCTTTGAGTGATCTTGTACTTGGTGTGTTTGGCATGTAGAAAAGATGGCAGAGCAGAAAATCTGGCACTTTTCCCTGTGCTCTGTGCAAGTGGCAGGGAATATCTATACAAGTCCATATGTGGTGTTTACATTGATGCATGGACTTCCTGACCTGTAGAACTGAACTCTAGGTCTTGATTATAACTTGAAGCCACATTCTAGAACCACTGTGGACACACGAAGCAAACAAGTCCTAGACTCTGCAGCCATTTGTAATGTTGGCTATAGTTTATATACTAAGTTCACGTTCTTACTTAACACCTTTTATTACCGAGTATCCTCCTAATCAGTGCTGATTTTATATATTGTTGATAACCTGCATGTGGCAATGTTTGAGCTAATGGTTAACAGTTGATTGGCCGTTGCTGACCATGCAGTGTTCTCCTCACGGACAGGCACCCCAGCTCCTGCTGCAGCGCTGCTGAGCTCATGTCAGTGCTGTTCTTCCACACCATGCGCTACAAAGCTGATGACCCCCGACACGCCTGCAATGACCGTTTTGTTTTGTCCAAGGTAGGCCTCGGTCGTCCAGCAGAGTGGCAGTGTTGCAACTACATTTCCTGTAGGCTTCCTGTCATTTTGGTGCAAGGTTTTCTAGTTGAACTGATTGTTGCACTAAACTCATGGTAGGTTTAGCTGCCTCATGTAGTTACCATCCCCTCTCCTTTCTTCTCTAAGGGTCATGCTGCCCCCATCCTCTACGCTGCTTGGGCAGAGGCTGGCTTTGTGAAGGAGGCTGAGCTGCTCAACTTGCGCAAGATTGACTGCGTCCTCGAGGGCCATCCCACACCTGTGAGTGAAGGGCTTCTCATGATGACTCTTTACCATGAGAGAGAAGCATGACTGGAACTGTTGTATGTAGTGATCATACATTACCAAGAATCTGTTGTGCCTTGTTTAAGATGATTGTTGATCCATTGTTTTATGAAAAACTTCCTTGATTGATGCAGTGTATCTTTCTTCTAGAATTTAGCATTTGTGGATGTGGCAACTGGCTCACTGGGGCAGGGCCTGGGGGCTGCATGTGGGATGGCCTACACGGGCAAATACTTTGACAAGTCCAGGTACTGTAACTGAACCTCTGCAGCCTCTGCACCCAGATATAATCACAGATTTTACCCATGCCGCCAGTTTATTACATGACTAACATTACCACCTCACCCGTGGCCACTCTGCTCTTCAGCTACCGTGTGTACTGCATGCTGGGAGACGGGGAGTGCTCAGAGGGATCCGTGTGGGAGGCCATGGCCTTCGCGTCCCACTACGCTCTGGACAATCTGGTGGCAATACTGGACGTGAACCGCCTGGGTCAGAGTGAAGCTGCCCCGCTCAAGCATGACGTGCATGTGTACCAAGAGCGCTGCAAGGCGTTCGGGTGAGTGTGCCCCTACCCCACTCCCCCAAACGCGCATCTTCACACACCTTCCCCCTCGCCTGTGTGCGCTTTCAACCGGTTCCCCGTCTGCGGTTCCTACTACTTCCTCATCTTGGTTCAGACTCTCCAGGACTCTGTAACCTCTAGATCCTCCTGGCCGTCCCTCTTCCACTATTGGTGCTTTAGTCGCTGGTATGTTTGTGTGTTTTATAGTTGGAACTCCTATGTGGTGGATGGTCATGATGTGGAGTCACTGTGCAGGGCTCTGTGGGATGCTGAGCACTTCAAAGGAAAACCCACAGTCATTGTGGCCAAAACCTTTAAGGGCAAAGGTCTTAAAGGTGAGGTGATCATCGATGCACGACTAAAGAATAAAGACGTTGCTGTATAAGCATTGCCACCTTAACGACGTTTTGGTAAAGGTTCTCATCTTTCCTTGACCAGTTGTCTATGGTTGTTGGCTTCATCAGCTCCAGTGTGTTCCTCTGACTTCAGGCATTGAGGATCAGGATAACTGGCATGGCAAACCCATACCCAAGGATCGGGTGACTGAGCTGCTCGACCACCTCCAGGGCCAGATCCAGGTTCCCAACAAAGCCCTCCACCCTGAGCTGCCCGTTGAGGATGCAGCTCCTGTAGACCACACTCCCATCCACCTGCTCACTCCACCAGAATACAAGATTGGAGACAAGGTGATGTTGCAGATTGTATTTCAGAAGCAATAAGGCTGTTTGTGTATCGCATTGTGATGTCCTTGCTACTGTTCTGCAGATTTCTACAAGGAAGGCGTACGGCATTGCTCTAAAGAGGCTGGGCGATGCCAGCCAGCGGGTTGTGGCGCTGGATGGAGATACCAAAAACTCAACCTTTGCTGACATCTTCAAGAAGGCTCATCCTGATCGCTACATTGAGTGCTTTATTGCTGAGCAGAACATGGTGCGTATGAGAACGAGAAGGGTGGGGGCAGGTGCCCCGGGGGGGGGGGCACTGATGCTAGTACTGGTCGTGCTCTGAAGGACTTCACACCCTGTTGAACCATAATCAGTCCTTGACATGAAGGCTCTTCATTCATTGGCCAGGTTCTTTCTTAATGCTCGTCATTTAGAAGTGCAGTAGGATATAATTTCACCGCTTGTAAAAACATGCTGTTATCTACAAATAATCTAGTCTGACCTGTTTGTGAGGAAGGGGGGGAGTGTTCTGAATGTGGTGGTTTATTATGTTCCTGTGTTGCGTAGGTAAGTGTTGCAGTTGGCTGTGCCACACGGGACCGGACCGTCTCGTTCGCCAGCACGTTTGCAGCCTTCTTATCCCGAGCCTACGATCACATCCGCATGGCAGCCATTTCTCAGTCCAATGTCAACCTGGTAGGCTCCCACTGTGGGGTCTCCATCGGTAAGGCCCTTCTCCCGAGTTGTATTGCTAGCGTGTGTGTGTCGTGTGAGAGAATGTAATTTATTTTCGGCATTTTAATCAGGCGAGGACGGCCCATCTCAGATGGCTTTGGAGGATCTAGCGATGTTCCGTGCTATTCCGACGTGCACGGTGTTCTACCCTAGCGATGGAGTGTCCACTGAGAGGGCTGTGGAGTTGGCAGCCAATACGAAGGTGTCCATCACATGATGCTGATTTGAGTAGTGGTTATTGCTTACCTGCAACATTCCCTAGGTTTACTAAAACCGGGCCTTGTGCACAAGTCCTGAGGTCTGCCCCACCATTCCTGGTGTCTTCACTGGGTTGGGATCAGGCTGGCAGGACGCAGAGCCCCAGTAGTGTCTGCGGTGGTGGTCAGTAACATTCCATCCCATTTTCAGGGCGTTTGTTTCATCCGCACCAGCCGGCCGGATACAGCAGTCGTCTACGAGTCTGGAGAGAAACTTGAAATCGGCAAGGCAAAGGTAAGTGTCCAGGCCAGGCTGTCACTGCATATTAACTTCACTACTGATTAGATTTGAATAATTCTAACGGTGAAACTATAATGGAGCCGAGTAAGAGAGACCATGGTTTATCGTGGGGAGGGATGTGGGTGCTGAACAGCCTGGCCAGTTAACAGGGTCCTCCTTTAGTGTTGGTGATATGGGAGCTAAATTAAAACGCACAACCCGAAGCATGACTCGGTCCATCTGCTTGTCTGGGTTGCAGGAGCTGCTGTTTAAAGTTTTTACAGTACAACTGTTTTTAAAGCCAAAAGTCTCGATGATGAAATGCAGTACATTTTCTCAGACGTTGTGTAAACTTTGGAAACTGCAGTTATTTGTCAGACTTCATTTTGGGTGTTCAGTAACGATAGCAGTTTCAAACTCTAGCTGTTTGGGTGTGCAGATGTGCCTTTTCAGTGGTAATCTTTAAAACGAAGCATGGCGTCTGGGCACATGTTGGCTTGGTGAAACGCTTTAAATGCGATTTCTTCTGATGTGCAATTTGCTCACAGGGCCTGTCCAGAACGTACTTGTTTAATACACTTCAGTGTCTGTCTGCTTTCTGTCCCATAGGTGTTGCGTCAGTCTGATAATGATCAGGTGACTGTGATTGGAGCTGGAGTAACACTCCATGAGGCCCTCGCTGCACATGACCAGCTAGCCAAAGAAGGTTAGAGCACCCCCTGCTGATGAAGAGAATTGTTACCTTTTTCCCCACTTACAGGACATGTAGGGAGAGAACCAGACACTAACATGTCTGTCTGCTCTCAGGTGTGAACATCCGTGTGGTTGACCCATTCACCATTAAGCCACTAGATGCCGCCACCATCGTGACGTGTGCTCGAGCCACTGGGGGCAGAGTCATCACAGTGGAAGATCACTACAAAGAGGGTATGCACTTTTACACGTTTACTAATGTGGTTTGCATATTTGTAGGTATGAAGGAAAGAGTTTTAAGTGCAGTCTTCTCAAACTCTGTAATAACCCCCATCTGCCCTCTCCATGTGCAGGTGGACTGGGAGAGGCTGTCCTGGCAGCGGTGGGCGAGGAGCCTGGCATTGTGGTCCATCGGCTGGCTGTGAGCCATGTGCCCCGCAGTGGCAAACCCCAGGAGCTGCTGGATATGTTTGGCATCAGCGCCAAATCTATTGTGGCTGCTGTCAGACGCACTTTCGCAAACTAAAACCCACCGATTCCAGTCGCGTTTTGCTTTTCAAACCAAATAACTTGATTGTAGTACGCTGTCATTAACTTCTGTCCCATACCTCGTGTGCAGTTTTGTCTAGGGATTCACCTTCGAGACGCTTCAGATGCAGAAGCAATTGATGCTTTTGCTTATTGTCAGTCTATCCAGTCATGGTCAGTTTCATTCACTGAATCAAGCACTTATTTTATTTGTGATTCTGGCTCACTGACGTTCCAGTTCCTAACCATTCCTCCTGCATTTTGATCCATCTGTTTGCTGGACTTTGCTGTATTGTCTCTGTCCGTTATGAATAACCATTCCTAAGGTATGGTGCCTAATTGGGGTGGAGAGCCCTGTAATTTTCGCTTAAGCAGCAGAGTAATGCTGTTGCTTTGCTTTCAGCTGAACTCGAGACTCTGGATGGTTCTATCTGCACGCGTCGCATTACTGAACCTCCTAGTTGGTTGTTGCTTGTGTGAATTTAGTTTGCACTGCTGTTAATGTTCTGTAATAAACTTAATTGTTCACGTGGTCTCTGTTCATCTTTTCAAGACAATAACAATATTTACATTTATTTTTATTAAATGTTTCACTGGTGAAAAGCATAAGTACATGTTGCAGAACAAAGTTTCTCTTTGCTGCAGTCACATTTGGGGAAAGGACAAATAGATTTCTAACACTGGTTGGAAATCTATTTGTCCTTGATGTTTCTAAGGGGTCCAAACCAGTATACTCTCAATAGTTGTGCATTTTATTTACATATCTTATTCTAGTCGTCAATATAGTTGCACATGTTTGTCAGGCTAGAGTTGAGGGAGGACGCTGGGGAGATGTCCCAGCTCTGGGGTAAGGAATGATGGGGTTGTGCCAGTAGATCTGCTTCAGGGTGTTCAGTCAGGCCGGAGTTTTATTCAACACCCTTCATAAACTCCAAGAATTCTGTAGGTTTGAAAAGTTAATAGTTTAGAATTGGATCAGGAAATTGCACAGCAGAACATTTGGTTTTGACTATAATACTTGGTGTATTGACTTCAGATCTACTGAGGGATGGGAAAGAAGGTACCATCATAGTCAATTTTGCCATCGTTGTTCTTATCTCCATCCTTCATGAGTTCCTCAATGTCATCCTCAGTTATGGCTTCCCCTGTTGATTCTAGCATGTTCTTCAGTTCATCCAAGTCAATATATCCATCTCCATTTCTTTGAAAACATCACAATTACATTGAAAATTACATCAAGCTTTAAGGCGGTACGCTCAGGGTAATCAAAATACAGTTGGTTAAGCTGTGACGACATCTTTAGCTGGAGAAGATCCTTACTTATCAAACATGCGGAAGACCTCGGCCAGCTCTTCCTCCGATTTCCCTTTGCTCTCCTCTTTCATGCAGCGCACCATCATTACTAAGAACTCATCGAAATCCACCGTCCCACTACCTGTGCGCACACAGCCAGCATATCTGAATGGTTTCTACATTTGGTATATATTAACATCGACAGAGACTTTCAACATAAATTTGAATGTGCTTGGGCTAGTTCTCTGTTTGCATCCTGGATGTTTGGTTCCAGGGCCCATTCAGATGGTGCATTTGACTCACGATGCATCGGTAATGGCTGACCTACCATCTTCATCTACCTCATCCACCATCTCCTGGAGCTCCTCTTGCGTGGGGTTCTGACCCAGCATTCTCATCACCTTCCCCAGCTCTTTGGTGCTGATGCAGCCATCCTCAGCATCCTGCACAAAGATGTCGAAGGCGGCGCGGAACTCTGCCAGGAACACGTTCACACAGACATGAGCCGTCCATGGCATCCCGACAGCACTCGGAGATTACTGCTGTTGTTGCTTCAGAGCTGAACAGACACTTAAGTAGGCTTAAGGCTCAGATATAGACTGATGTAGAGAAAAACTTACCATTTTTCTGTTCTTCTGTTAGGTTCTCAACCTGTTGTGTTGGAGAAAGCAACAGCTGAAGGCTCAGTAGCTTTTTTTAGCAGTAATTTGATATGTCATGACGATGCCATTCTTCAGATGCTGGCCAAGCTTATTCTTTACACATGGAAGTCACCTGATTTTTTTAATCATCATGAACACCTAGCCATCAGACACCAGATTCTGTCCGTTGATGAACTGACGCGTCTTCCTGACACTTCACTCATTCACGATTGTATAATAGCTTTAGCATTATTAGTACACATGCAGTTTCACAATTGATGTTTAGGAGATAAAATTTGTTTTAATTTTGTACACTATACAAAATCTAAGAAAAAAAAGTTGTCGAAACGAGTAAAATGAGTCATATTATCCATAAGTAAAAAAAAAATCCCTTGTTTATTTTCAAGATTTTCTGGCTTGTTAAGTGTGAAGAGGTCAAGGCTATGTGCTTTTTAAAGACTGGCCTCTTTCCTGATCCTGTCTGATCCTGTGTTAAGCTTGATCACTTGCTACTGTGACAACTTCACACTTAACCTGAAAAGATACTGAAGCTATTCTGACTGAAAAATATAAAACAGATTCTCCAGTCATGTCTGTACAACACTGTACATCATCTAAACTCATTATGCTATAAATGTCTGATGTTTTAGTCATTGTTTTCCCAAATACCTTTAACAAATACAGAACTTACCGCTGCTTTATATACATCATCCATGTCTGTTCTGGGTTGGGCTTCCCTTCCTCAAACTAATCCTGTAAGATGGTCCCTGCCAGGTTCACCAACACTCCACACACTACGCTAGACACAGGACAAAGAGCTCCAGGGGTACCTTCCTAGCCTTTATGCTTGGAATGATGGTCTCAGAAAAGACAAAGCCTGTTGTCACTCCCCCTTTCCTATCTAAGAGAAAGAGAGAGAGAGAGAGAGAGAGAGAGAGAGAGGGGTAGAAAAAGAAAGGGGCAAGTGAGAATGGGGCTGTGGGGACGGAAGAAGCTATAAATAGGTGAAGAATGTCAGAAACAACAGGCAGGCAGGCGAGTGTAAGCTGTGACAGTAGGTGACTGGTTGGGCCTGCCAGAGGGTCTGCATCAAGCTCCAAACTTAACCAACCATCACCTGCATGTGCCAATCACTGACAGAAGCGCATCAGACCTGTGGTCCTGCTGCAGGCAAGGCCAGCGGCTCTGTAAATAGATACCAGCACAGAGGGAAGGGTGCCCATAAACAACCAGGCCCCAGTCAAACTGTTGTTATGCCAATGCTATTTTTACACCTGTTGGTAGTTCAGTCTGAAACAGTATTATTATGGCTCGGGGGAGGCGGGGTCATCTTTAGAGAAGCAAGGAAACACCTTCGATTTGGGAGAAAAGCTTCGGGTTGGTTTTTTTTTTAACAAAAGAAAAGAATTGAACAACAACCAAAAATAACAATTTCTTCTCAAAGAAAACACCAACCAATCGGCTACCCTGCCTTTACCTTTCCTGCCTCTTATCTGATAGGATGAATATGCTTTTTTAAATCATTCATTTACATTTAGATTGCTAAAAGACTTGCATTTCCATGTATACATAATTATATTTCTCTCTTTTACACTTTTTTCTCATTTTCTTTCTCTTCTACCCCTCCTACCCCGTTCCATTTTTTTTGGTGTCACCTAGAGTCACACTAAAATAGTGGGAGTACAGGGGACTTTGGTGAGGGCTGCAGTTCTGACGTCATGGCAACGCTCAGCTGCTCTAGGTCCCCTCTGGCCTTCACGAACACTGGCTGTACAGCCCTAATCTCCACGCTAAAACGAGCTTCAAAGTCAAAGCTGGACAAAGTGTGTTAGGCAGCCTAAAACACTCCAGCACACACATCAAAGGGTTGTACTAAATGAGGTATCATCCAGCAGTGTATCCTTATCTCGGTCTGAAGAACCTCCGTGAACCTCTCAGCTGTATGTGCGCTGGATGCTAAAACAGAGGCCTAGTCTTCTAATCTGGCCCAGTATGGAAGCAGAGTGCTGACAATAACACGTGCTTTGTGGCACTCTCCACCTCCCCCTGTGTGTGCTGACCACAGCCACTGAGAACATGTCACAGCTGAGGAACAGGGCAGTGGGAGGGTGGAGTTATCCTATAAATGGAGGCAGGGTGGAGGTGGAGATGGGGGGGGGGGGGGTTGGTGGGAACACTAGTCTGGCAGACTGCACCAGTGATTCAGATTTTGAGCAGGAGTCTGGCCGGTTTGCGAGGGAGTTAATATTACAAAGGTTCATGCTCCTCACCTGCGTTTGTTTGGAGAGCCATTTGGGGACTTCTGTCCATGTTTGCTATAAAAACACAGATGTAGTATTGCTTACCTGCTCATACACTCTGTGTTCAGTCACACCACAGCTAATTTGAGAGAAAGATGGAAAACGCCTATAAATATTGGCCTAAAATGTTTGGTGTTAAAGATTTCTCAAATTTACACAGGGGTTTTAAATTAAACAGTTTATGCATGGACTGCATACGCTATAAGTGCTGAAACAGTATAACTTACTGTTGTTTTAAGACATTAACAGGTTTGAATAGGTTTTGTTTTCCCCCAGTGAAAATCATTAGTGAAATTAATAATGTTAATATTATGTCAGGTTCGTTCAGGGAAACTGCAGGGCCATAAAGCTGCCAACAAGGGCTTGAAGAGTTTGTGAGAAACATATATCTGCTATATAAACAGGTATAGCTGTTGTCCATGTTGTAGTGTTTTCTTAGCAAACATTAAGGGAGTCACAAGGCTCTCTCTCACTCTACAGTGATTCTGTGGTTAATGTTTCCCTCGGTGGTGACCCCCAGCGCGTCTGTGTGTGTGTGTGTCTATGCCCCAGCGCGTCTGTGTGTGTGTGTGTGTTGATGGATGGGCAGGGGGGAGGTGATCTTTAACTCTTTAACCTCTCTCACCTGTCTTACACACACTATTAATACACTGAATATAGTCAGAGCTCACTAACAGTTCCTGTAATATTCTATAATTTCTTTTCATTTTCATATAACTGCTTACAGAGAACTAGGCAGTGTGTTCTGTTGTATAATGTATGTATAACAGGACATGACGTTCCGAGGGGAGTCTATGAGAGACTTCATGTGTGTGTTTGTCTGCCTCTGTTTGTTTTTGGAGGTACACACCTCTGTCTTTCTTTTTGGCCGGTGTCCTCCTCTTTTTCGGACATATGTGGCAATGGCCTTGTGCCAGGTGGGGATGTGCTGAGGGTGAATGGTGGAGCCAGAGGCAGACGGTCATCTCCCCTCCTCATGTCTTCTTGTCTCAAGTGTTGCAAGGTGTGAACGCTGTGTCATCCTGGCATGTGTGGTGTTACCACCGCTGCTGTCAGCCACGTCACTCATCCTGTCCTCCTGCTGGCTGGGTTTTCTCTCTCTCTCTCTCTCTCTCTCTCTTTTCTTTCTCTCTCTCTCTTTCTCTAAAAATGTTAAAGTTAAACACAGCATGACCACTGAATATGTAAAAGAGGGATGGCATTTCTGAAAAAGAGACCAGTCCTGTTGTGGACGTTCCTCACGCACATTTAACCCCCATCTCGCGCTCTCCTCTCCTCCCTGCTCGTTCGCCTCCTC
Source organism: Tenebrosternarchus preto (assembly GCA_025802075.1). Lineage (NCBI taxonomy): Eukaryota > Metazoa > Chordata > Actinopteri > Gymnotiformes > Apteronotidae > Tenebrosternarchus > Tenebrosternarchus preto. The sequence continues at coordinate 4,917,871 of JAOYMR010000022.1, forward strand.
TCCTCCCCGAGTGTCTTCAGGAGCGTAAGCAGACTCCAGGCCGCAGACGCACGCTCGCCGAAGACCTTCTCCCGTAGTAGACCTGAGCAGCGCAACTGTCTCCACCTCAGCAGACCATGCGGTTCGTGGGGCTGTTCTGGGCCTGTGCGGCCGTGTGTGTCGGGGTCCTGACCGCCAGCGCAGACCCTCCGCACACGGCGGGAGAGACGGACGAGAACGAGGCTCCCGCCGCCCACATCGCAGCCGCACCTACGGCGGAGGCAGCGACGGCAGACTCAAGTGAGACACTGAGTAAGTCGTGTTGTGCTGATGGACTTCAGACAGATTGTTTTTAACAGAATTTGTGTTTCCTATATGAGAAGTAATGAAGTTTGGTAATGGTGTTTTATTTTATATGTGTATATATATACATTTTTGGTTCTTCTTCTACAGTGATAATGTCTACTGCCTGAAAATAAACATGATGATAAAAACTAAATGAGAGGGGAGGAGAGCAGCATTCACAGCAGTTTAATTTCTATGTTCTGCATTCACAGCAGTTTAATTTCTATGTTCTTAATAAGTAGCTTGGATTTCCAGTGCAGTGCTTTGCTGCCAAGTGTCGTGTTCTTGGCCAACATGTATGTGCAGTTTGGCTTCCCACTGCTGCTGTTTGATGACTAGAGTTAAAACATGGACGTGTTCGCAGGAGAGAGGAGCCCAAGCAAGAGACTCTTCAGGAGAGCACCAGCAGACTCACAGGTGGGGCCGAATCCACTGGCCATTTGAGGATCAGCAAATTTGCTTTTTGTGGTCCAGTTTCTCTAAAAACCTCTTGAAAGTTTAACGAAGAGTTAAATTTAGGGAAAACAAGTAATCAACTGCTCTGAGCATCTTAACATTCTTGTGTCTATATACATTAAATGCCTCGTCTGACTGGGTGTGTACTTAAGGCTATAATGAGTGTGGTGTTCATTTTTAACTTCCATTGCAATTTTCCATCTTTTAGATGGACATTTCTCTATTTCTGTCTCTGTTATTTGTGCACTATAATTGTGCACTGTTTGTGTATTTGTGGCAAATCTACTTGTTCCTGTATTTTATGTCTAATGATGGGCTCCATGTTTCTGGGCCTTTTCTGTTTGAACTGCTGACACATCAGACATCTTTGGGAGGGGCACAGGCAGCGTGGGTGGAGCTGGAAGCTGTGATGGAAAGGAGAGGCGGATTTTTAGGTAAACTGAACATGATACTCAGGCAGCTCAGAGAGGAAAAGAAACGCCTCCTCGACCAGGGTGAAGAGCAACTGAAAAGGAAGAAGGAAGACGATGAAGAAGATGAGGATGAAGAAGATGATGATGACACTGAAGAAGAAGATGATGAAGAGGAGGCAGAGGAAGAAGAAGAGGGAGAGGGAGAGGAAAACGAGGAAAACGACGGTGCTAATAACAGTACTGCAGCCAGAGACAACTTCACTGACCTGCTGCCAGAGGAATGTCAAGTGGGAGGAGCTCGAATTTCCTGCAAAGAGATTGATATGTCCCACCTTCCAATCATCACTGACCTGAGTATCACCATACTTGAACTACCTGGTGAGTTCACAGAAGGACTGAAGAGTTTAAGTATTCAGTAGCAATTAAAAACAAATCAAAATAACAAATAAGTAGCGATGCTTTATGAAATCTCCACAGCCAGATCCCCATTTAGAAGTAAAATACTGACTTCTTTCTCATGTGTATCAATGTTTTGCATCACAGGAAACAACCTTACTATGCTACCCCCTCGTGGGTTCTCTGGTCTGCCTAACTTGGAAGAAGTTGACTTGAGTCGAAACCTGCTGGATGATTCCTCAATCAGTCCCAGCTTCTTCCTGGTAATGTACATGGTCTCCACCTATCACAATGTCTTATTACATTTACATGGGGCAGCCAGGTACAGCACTGTATGTGTTACTTGGTGTGTGCCTCAATGTGTAATGTGTAACCAGTAGAAAATATATTTTTCGTAAAATCCTTTTGGTGTTTATTCTAGAGTTTTTGATGTGACAGCCAAAAATCTACAGTGTCCAAAAAAAAAAGAGTTTTATTTGTCAGCTCTCATACAATGGCCTCAGTTGTGTCCATTTTCTCCCAGAATAACCATGTGTCTCCCCAAGACCTAGGGGAGTGGCCACACAGCCAACAGCGGCTGCTCCAAAAGAAACAGTGGACCGCTCTCTGACCACTGGAAAATTCTAGAAACTTGAGCATTCTGTGGCGTGTTGGCTCTGCGGCGTCTGCGTAATGAGCCGGAGGAGAGAGGTGTTCTTTAAAGGGCAAGGAAATGGAGCAGAGTCCACTCCTGACGTGACACTGGGGGCAACTGGGACAGAAAGAGAGCCCCGGGGCTACTCTGATGGCAGGGTTTTGACAGAACTGCTTTGACCTCAAAATAGTTTTACCAGTACAAGATTCCCATGCAAAAGGGAGACTATTCATTTAGTGGTTAACCTAAAAATACATTGAGATTAAAGGGGCATGGCACTGTAACAGATGATTTGGAAGTATGCGAAAGACTGAGCCAAGAGCAGTGATTCTGTCGTGATTAATGACTGTCCTCCAGGGGGGGAAGGCAAACATACTCTCTCTTCATCCTTACCAGAACCTGACAAGTCTGAAGAAGTTGACCCTTGATGGTAATAATCTAGTGGAGATCCCACACCTGCCGCCATCCCTGGAGGAGCTGAGGATCAATGACAACAAAATAAACCAGCTGCTCTCCCAGAGCTTTGAAGGTTTGGTTCAAGGATTTCCTGTTATGGGAAAATATTCTGTGAAGAATAAGATCATATGTGTTCTTCAAACGGAGTACTGGTCCTCTTAACTGTACAAGTTATGCACATAAATGAAAAAGGGAAGTTTGATAGTATGTAGGTCATACAATCAGAAATATTCTCTTCTAAATTTTCTGTAGGTTTATCCAAACTACTCGTCTTAGAGCTGGCAGGAAACATTCTGTACGAGGGCAGCGTTGAGCTGTGGACCTTCAAACCTCTAATGATGCTCAAACGTTTGAGATTAGACAGCAATCGATTCACTTCTATCCCATATGGACTGCCTCCATCTCTAGAGGTCAGTTCACCATCACACATGATTAAGCATCATTACATTTTATGATTTCCTCTAAACAACACATTATATGTGTGTAAATAACACACTGTGTGTGTGTGTGTGTGTGTGTGTGTGTGCGCGTGTTTTTTTTTTCTTTTCAGGATTTGAGGATGGCACATAATCAGATTGGGGAGGTCCAGGACAGTGTTCTGAATAAGTCTGTTCACCTGAGAGTCCTAGATCTGAGTTACAACCTCTTGCATGAAAATAGTTTCTACCCTGGAGCCTGGATCAACCTGCCGTGAGTCACACTGGTTCTTAAGCCAGGGCCAGTTTTTATAGCCGTAGTCAAGAGTACTCCACATGGGAACTCTTCAGCTACATAAAAAGAGAGTTAATTAATATACATAAAGACATGAAGCTATGAAAGGCATTGTTGTACCTTTTAGGTATGAATCTTAAGGACAGTGTCTAATCAGGCCATTTAAATTTAGACACTTGTAGTTTGATGCCCACTTAGCGTGATGCTCCCCCCTTATCAACCACTAGAGGGCACATTTCAACCACACTTAGACCCGTCACCCCTTCCTACTGCTGAGTGCTGCAGTGAGAGAGTGTCCCAGAATCACACATCAAGCTGGCCCTGCATGTTTGCCGTGTTCAGTATTGGTATTAACTTCTCGGCCACAGACACAAGGTTGACCCACCTGCAAGGGGAGATGTTTCTCTCTCCATGGAACTCCATCACTCATAGAGCACACAGTTGTTCTGGTGATGGCTCGGAGGTGACAGACAGGCCTCTTGGATGAGCCTCTTTCGTCTGCCCCTCAGACAGAGTTTCGGCGATGACACTGGAAGATGGCACTCGTGAACTCACGAGCTTTGGGGGGCGTGAGCGAGCTCTGGTGGAGATGGAACGGGGTAGTGGCATGGCCGATGGAGGTTTCCCTCCATCGAGAGCTGTTTCCCTCTCACAGCCAACGCAGTGCTCCAGCGGCAGTACGGAGGCAGGAATAATAGAGAGAAATGGCTGTAGTCCCTCTGGTGTTGGACCTGGTATTGAGAGGAGGACAGGAGAGCAGGAAACTGAGAAGAAGGAGAACAGAGAACAGAATAAAAGAAAAGACACAAAGCCAAAAGGCGGGATGTTGTAGGCCTTTAGTATGTAACAGAGTAGCCTCATGACTTTGCAGTCACAATGAGGCTTCCTGACTGTTACCCCTGCAGTCTCCCCTTCTCGCCATTATATAATATTTACCATGTAGGCATGCATGACGTCTGAGTGGCCAGTGTTTATCTGGGTATGCTTTCTCCTACAGCGCTCCAGGTCTGTGTTGTTTATTAACTCACTGACAGCCTTGTCCTCCCTCCCTCTGCCCACTCTTTCTCTGTTTCACATGAGAGGTTTTCTGGCCATTATTCATATTCAACATCTTTTTCTCATTTTTCCTGCTGTCATGAATCTTCTGACTGCAGTGCAAAGCTAAAGCTCATTTAGAAAATGGAGACCTTAGATTCTGTAAATCCCTCCTGTTAACCCTCCTCTTTCCTCCTCTCCCCTCCTCTCCTCTCCTCTCCCCTCCTCTCCCCTCCTCTTCTCTCCTCTCCTCTCCTCTCCCCTCCTCTCCCCTCCTCTCCTCTCCCCTCCTCTCCTCTCCTCTCCCCTCCCCTCCCCTCCTCTCCTCTCCTCTCCTCTCCTCTCCTCTCCTCTCATTTTAGTTGTTGTCATCATGTTTATTTTCAGGAAGCAGGTTAATTATCACTGTAATTTTCATCACTGTTTTTTTGCCCATCTTTTCCTGCTGATTTGTTTTACTGGAGTATCCAATTACAGTCATTCTCTCTACAGGACCATCAACATCACCCTCATTCAAAACCAAAGACGCTAAACTATGTTGTTCTGAGCTTTTTGATGTGTGTTTGTGTGTATGTGCCCTTGTGATTTACCCCAACACTCCTGCACCATGCTATTACAGCAGTAGAAATCTGAGTGCTTCCATTGGTTAAAATTTTCACTGTCTGCTTTCATCTTTTTCCTGCCGGTCCAAAGTGGCTTCTTCCATGTGCTCCTTGAGCCCAGTCTAACTACCACCTCCAGCCCTCTCCAGTGAGGACTCAGCCTTTGAGGCTCCATAAAACCTCACTCATTCACACACCTCACACACACACACACACACACCTCACACACTCACACACCTCACACACTCAAACATCTCATACATCTCACACACTCACACACTTCACACACCACACACACATACATCTTACACACTCACACACATCGCACACACGTCACATACTCACACACCTAACACACTCACACACATCACAGACTTACACATCTCACACACTGCTGACCTCACAAACCAGCACACACTCCCTCTTTAGCTGCTCTCTGCACAATTTTAAAATGTCTTTAGCACACCAAGAACATTCCTTGTAGCATCCCTCAACACCAGTCACGCTTTTGGAAGGATACTATACACATTGACTTAAAATGCTGATGTTCACATGGTGTTCACAGGACATTCACAGACCTTCACAGGTTGTTCACAAGCCGTTCACAGTTATGTCTTTAATTTGTGCTTCTTTATTGGTTCAGTGCTTCATGTCTTGAAGCCACACGCTGTAAATGCACAGTAGGCCACAAAAATGTATGTATGGCTCCTCACAATGCCAGAGGAACACTTAAAAAACACGCCTGGCCTCTTTCTCTCTTCTAACCCTCCTAAAATCTCCTGGCACTTAGCTCTCAAACCCTCGTTCCAGTTTGGTTCTTTTAATGGTTTTCATAGCATGTTACCTTAAAAGTCTACTTGCTGCTGTGGCCTGCTTTTCTTGTGTAGTATGCTGTATGTATAGGGGCGTGGGAGCTATATGACATTTATATGAGAGTTATGTGAGAGTTATGAGTTATGTGAGTTATGTGAGAGTTATATGAGTT
>JAOYMR010000022.1:4930408-4954281 GCA_025802075.1 Tenebrosternarchus preto
AGAGCCATGCGTGTTTATCCACTGAGAGCCATGCGTGTTCATCCACTGCCCAAGAGTCCTGTCACAATATGCTTTTAATTCACAGCTGAACATCAACAAAACGATGTTGATTTTTTTAGCAGTGTTTAACATCAACATTTAACAAAACTGTTGACATTGTGGCTCGCATTAACGTTGAATCACACATTCAGGAACTCTTCATCCCGAGGGTTCTTCTACATCTGTTACGCCTTTCATCTGTTACGCCAGCAGTCTGCAAGTAAAGCTGGATGTGACAAACATGTTCAGCTCTTAAACGTCTTCCAAAGTGTGAGGTCAAGCTTCATTGAACTTTAAAGACCGATCCGCCTTACAATGATGTAGACAAACTGCAAGCTGTGACCTTGCAATGGAAAAAAGTGGCTTCAGTGCGTAAAGCTATAATTGAACGGTGTGAAGCTGTTCTGAACCCTGTTACACCATCCGTCTGAACCCTGTTACAGCATCCGTCGGAACCCTGTTACAGCAAAGCCCAGCCTGGTTCCTCCCTCTCTGTTCAGGATGAAGTCATACGCCACCTCCCCGAGCTTTAGCGCGTCCGCCCCCTGTCAGCGCCCGTGGTTCCACATAATTATGTGGTCGCTCCAGAGAGCACGTTACTGTCAAAGAAACCGTAGTCTGTGCCTCACTCTCTTCCCCTTTCTCTCTTTAGGGAACGAGTCTGGTTGACTTGCATTTGGCACATTGGTGAATTTGAGAAAATGTCATATTTAATGTCATGGCTCAGCATCCTTTGTCCGTCGTCGGCACTGCTGGGGCTCGTTCCCGGCGGGGAGAGTAGCTCAGGAAGCTTGAATCTCCACCATGTTCCAGGTTCTGCATTATTACGTCCTTGACAGCAGCGTCTGGTCCGACTGCCCTCGGAGCTCTTAGGGAGTGCGGCTGTTTGTAGTTTGGATGAGGGGAATTCTGCCTCATCCTTCATATCCTCACTGGCCTGTAATCAATCGTCTACTCCATTTTACTCTTTTCACCATCCCATCTCGGGTTTTTTTTTTTACATGTGGTATGGGTTTGGAAAGCAAGATGCGGTTTTTAAGCACACCACGACTCACCAGTCACTGGAGGACAAGTCATTAATGTTCATACACCAGGAGTGTTCCCTCTGCCCATAGGACATGGAAACAATCCCCTGTTCTCTGGTTTAACTGCCTTGGTGTAGTTTGAGGTGTTTTATGCAGATTATGAGGTGTGGCACACAGGTGTAATGCACACTTACATTAAATGCACCACCTGCATTAAAATAATGTGCAGCTACACAAACACACTGCATCTGACCCATCAATGTGATCTTCTTTAAATAAAAAATACAGTCCTTCATATCTGTGGCCTGTTCTGTGTCTGCTCTTGGCCGGCGACAGCAGCTTCCTGTGTTTGTTATTGGAGGACGTAGGGGAGGGAGGAAGAGGCTGATAAAGTCCCCACCCCCAGATTCCTCACCCCCAGCCCTGTGGCCAAAGCACACAGGGTGCAGAACAACACAAGGAATTCCACAGTCTGACAGACAAACAGGGAGATGTGACGGTAGTGCTGTAACAGAGAGAGAATCGCAGAATGGAAGCCCGTTGCCATGGCAGTGTTCACATAGGGCCATAAGAAAATGCCACACAATCATCCATGACCTTGTGCGTAGCCAGAACAGGGCAGATAGCTTTGTCACAAGACTCACATCATACCCACGTGACGTTCTGAAGCATTTGCTTACACAGTTCCACCAATCAGTGCTTTTCTCCATCAATGATCTGGCATCAGGCATTTCTTGATCACCTTTAAGCCCTACTACTACAGGTAACCAAAGTGAACCTCCCAGCGCCCCCTGGAGGCGGGCGAGCAGGGAGATGGGTGACTCCACCACGGTCTTCACTGCAGTTCTACCTGCACAACTGTTCATTTCTTCACTATTTTGGCTGCTTGAGACCAAATCTGAAGTAATTAATGATGTCATTGGGTTCAATCGTAAAACTTTCCTTGTTTTATGTCAACCAATGGCAAAATTATGCTGCTATTATATACAATAATTATCATTTTGTTATATTCTGATGGTTGTGTTTATCTGTTGTAACAGGCATGGTATTAGTATTTTTAAATTACTTGCAGGTGAATGAATATAGTTTTTCACTTGGTGAAATTGTTTCCAGTGCACATGTCTTCAGTCCCTAGCTGCCCTCAGTAAGTTGGCACTGGCAGTCATGCGAACCAAATAAATGCTAAGATGAATAACAGTGTAATGCTGCCAAAGGGAAACAAGAAACAGCCTGTAGAAATACATCTATGAGTTCATCTGCTGCTCTACATTACGAGATTAGATATGCATAATAATAAACTGTGAAGTTGACGTTAATGTAGATTACAAATATGGGAAAAATCTTTTCTATGGGACAATTAAAGTAGAGAAAGAGAGAGAGACAAAGAAAGAGGCAGAGAGAGAGAGAATAAAAGATAAGAGAACATGCTTTACATTTGTGGTTATGGTTGCTATTAGTCAGGCTACTAGTCACTGGCCCCTTTTCAAGTAATAATATTAGAAGAACAATGTATTTATAACTCCCTGTTACACTGGTTTTAATCCTGTCCTGCATCTGGTTTGAGTTGTGGAGGAAAACCTCAGTTACACAAAAAGTGAAGCTTATGATCATGAAGTCCTGTGTCAACAAAGGTCTTCCTCCACTCAGGCTTTGTCAGAGCAGCAGTTAGGTGCATCTCTCTAACGCCACAGAATCAGTACAAGTGCCACACGTTCTAAAGCTAAAAGCACACTTACACACACACAACCATTCCATGAGCAAAGACGTTTAAACATATGCTTCGCTGTGGTTCTTTGGCCCTGCACAAGCTATTTTTCAACGGTTTGCTCACCACAAAAGTCAGCACTGAGGACAGATGTCACATTTTAATTCTATCACTTATACCCACGTGAGCTGAATCTATTCTGACAGCTGTGACTTTTAGTGAGTGTCCAAGATGTCTGTAGTTAGAGTTAGTTAATAACATGCACAGTCTTCGCAATTCTTCTCCTCTGGTGCACTTAGAGATAAGGGCACCAGGGGGCGCACTGATAAAACAGAGCAAATGCTTAAAATAATTCATTTCAAGTACTGAGGATGATGGACATGACTGCGCCGTTCTTTTAAAGGAAAAATCTCTAACAGTTTAACAGTTTGGGGATTCTACAGTTTATTCACATAGGTCAACATTTTTGTGGTGTCAAGTGAAACATTTTTACAGAACAAACGCATGCATGGACTGACATCTTAGCAGGTTCAAGGTATATGATCCATTCATGAAATAAATCGTGTTGGATGATGGCTGTAGAGCCCTTTAGCACTGCGCCATTACCACATAACATTCTTGCGTTAGCAGAATTCCCTAAAGGGTATTTGTTGCTTCTAAGCTTTCTAGGCTATAAACAAAATTAATTACAGTGAAACTATAAGGATTTAGGAGCAAAAGATTTTCATATTTAAATAAATGCATCAGTAACCTATAAGAAAATCCCATTTACGAATGGAAGATTAAATAATTATTGCGAAAAAACACCACGAGGGCATGGACTAAAACCAAACCATTAAAATCAGTTTAAATGAGCTGTGAATATCTTCACGTTTTTTTATTGCTTTATTAAACGTGCGTTTTCATACGCAGCTACATTTAGTGCCTGCTTTCTTTGATTTAAAGTGCATTTCGGAAATTTGCAGTAAGATAATCGAGAAATGGGATAATCAGACTACCTGTGCATGAGCATCTGCGCGCGCAGTGTCTGCGGTTTGAACCGTTACCTGGTGATGAAACACATTCGCGCTCAGGGTTGTCTGAACTTGTTTCCTAGTTTAGTAACCTATTAGAATATTGTTGGAAAAGAAAACTTTTCTTATATTTTTAATGTAGTGACAGTATATTGTCTGTGCATTGTATAAAACCCACTTTCTCAGCATTTCGTGAGCGTCTCGTTTCGGAGAGGTTGGCTCAAGTTTTGGGCTGGACCCCCCTGCTTCTCAGTTATTTCCTTCGTTTCTAAAGGACGTTCGGTACTTTTCGTCGCTCACGGACATAGACTCGATGACCCGAAAAGCGAAGAACTTGGCGTCGTTTACAGTGAGGAGGCATTACTCTTGAGGTTCTTGAGTGCAAAGTTTAGAGTCTGAATTCTAACAAGCGACGGGATTATTTCATATTTTCTGCAGAATTTGGAGATATTGCAGTTAAACTAAAGGTAAGTTAGGTATAAGTTGTGATTATGATTTTTTTTTTGGTATCTTATTGAAGAGTTAGTCTCCTGCTTGTTATACGCAGCAGAATTCTAGCCACGTGAGAGAATTCTAGCCATGTAGTTTATGTTATTTCATAATTCAAGATAAATAATTGAATTACCTTTTATATTGGCCAAAATTAAGAAGTAAACATATGCAATTTCGAATGAAAACCAATTAGGTTAAATGTTTAGTTCACACACTGCAAACTAGTGTGATGAACTAGGTGAGACTTGTCTTCTCATTCCACAGGTTCCGATAAAACACTAGTTTACGTTTTGCCGCAGTTTTCATTTGGATCTTTAGATGTCGCCATAGTGCGTTTAAATCAAAATAAGTGATCGGGTGCGTTTAGTCTTTTACAGGTTAGCTACTTTATGTCTTGGTCACAGAGGAGTTGGTTCAAAAGATGAGTTTTTATATTGAGAGGAAATGTAAAATTAGGCAAAATGGGCAGACTTGACATGAAAAACAATATTTTGTTGAAATATTAATAGTGTAGATATTTACTGCTTTAAAGATTGGACTTGTTAATTAACCAACTACTACCCGTATTATTAAGAGTTATATTTACACACTGTAAATAATGTCAGTAACAATACCTTTTTTATGTCTTATAAAGAACAAAGCCAGCTTCTCTGCCTCCGGGGCCTGTATCATGGTGAGATTTAAAGCATAGAGGAATGAGTAGACCACTAAGAAGACTGGCTGTAGACTACCACTCTATGTCTGTACGCTAGGCTGACGTATGACAGCTTCAGACAGTGGATTTATTAAAAATGCTTTGGGAAATTATCAGCAGACGGTTTGTTTAAATTTGTGGTTTTAGCTGAACAAGGCGAATCCCATGGTTGAGATTGTTGAAGTCCATAAAAGGAAAAAAAAAAGAAAATATTAAGATGTTTAATATTGTGAATGTTTATATTTCTGTGGATCCTTTTGGTCTTCCCTACTTGTTATTCCTCCCTCTTTCTCTACCTTTAGTCTCTGAGAACAGTGTTTAAATAAAGTGGTGGAAATGTGATATTTCAAAAAAACACAGGGTTGCACGTAGTATAACATAAACTCTAACAACAGCCATCTGACCACAGCACTAAACAGTTTTCCAATAATTCCTTGACTCGTGGCACTTGGTTGTTTTTTTTTTTTTCTCACCAGGCCTGAAATCGGTTCTGCGCTCCCCTGGTTAGGCTTGCCTCTGCCTGGCTACGTGCCAATCACCACATCCAAGCAAAGCGGTAGCAGACACTTTGCCAGACGGAGGCTTTTTAGGGACACAAGTCACCAAATTACAGCTGAGACTGCAGTTAATTCCAGGCAAGTGCTTGGAACCCGGAACCGCCCAATGGTTATTCATGGAGGAACAGAAGAAGACTGGGCCATTAGAGCATAGTGTAGATGAATGACTTCCATCAACAATGTAACACTAAGAGTGACTAACTTTTTATACTGACACATAAAAAAATATATATTATTCAGTCAATGATGTCAGGTTTAATAAAAAGTCTAGTATTATATTTTAGAATTGTAAGTATAGCTAAAGCTGAGTCAGGATATTTTACACATTATAAGCCACAGCATGACAAAGTCAAAGCTTTAGCAGCAAATGCAGTGTTTTTGAAAGAAACTTTACAGAGGTCATGTAAGTTCAAACTTTACAGATGTCATGTGAGTTCATTGCTATTCAAATGAAATGATCAATAACTGCACACTGTTCTCCTCCTAACTTTGCATGACAGATGTTTGGCGTGTCAGACAGAACACAGAAATGCCATTGCTACACCTGACTGTTGTTTTTTGTCATTATCACTAGATATTTTACTTTCCTTCCTGTTCCCAACACTTTCACAAATTTTATTAGTCAAATAAAACCACACTTGTCAAGATGCCACCGGGTGACTCCATGGGTATTCCAGTAAATAATGATTTTAGATTAATGCCAAATGTCTGAAAGCTACCTACTTGAATTGCTGCGGCCTTCAGGAGATTTAGGTTTTTGAAATGTTCTAGACACGTTTTAGTGGGGCGAGGACTGGAGTTACTCACTCGCTTTCAGCTCTTTGTTATTCCTGAGTCTTGCGTCAGTGGCACAAGTACATGCTTCAATACAGAAGGACGTAAATGTACACATCAGTACATCAGGAAATTTCACATTAGCTGGTTTCCATGGGATTTAGAGAAGATTAATTTGCTGAAAGCTCTATGACACAGTCTACTGTTGTCTAAATGAGAATCACATTCTGAAGAATTGTCTGTTTTGTTGGTTTTTAAATAAAGTTTTGACATTTGGATTTTCTGTTCATAGTCTTCTGACTAGGTAAAGACCAAGACTGTACAACAGTAAAAACTTATGTGTATCAGACTTGAAAGTTAAGGACTTTCTTGTTTCATTATGTAAACAAAAACTATGTCTTTGGGATACACAGTGGAACAAACTAGTAATTAGATGAAATGGGTTTATCTAGCTCATGTGCACAGTGTGCAAAAAGAGATTAACACCTACAAAATCTACATAGAGGTAGATGTTACTCCATCTGTATCTGTATGTTCAGCATCTTTGTCTCACCATCTTTCTTTCATTCCCTGTTTCTTGACATGCTCTACCCTCCGTCCCGTTCTGTCTCTTACACATCAGCATGTCTCTAAGAGAACCAGAGTGGGTTAGGGTGACAGAAATAGCTGTCTGTAGCATCTGTAGAAGGCAACAGTGGTCTGGATAATTACCAGGAGAAACTAGTCTTTTGTCTAACCTTGGTTCTTCTTTGGGCTCTCTATGTGTGAGAGAGGAGGAGGAGTGTATTTCCATGTTTATATAATTTCTGCGAGTGCAAAGGGGCCCCTGAGAAATAGTAATGGCATTTGCCAAACTAATCTGTCAACATGTTTGGCTCCAGATGTGGGATTAGGCTATCTTCCCCTTGTCCTGTTTTTCCCTTGTTTTTCTGTATGTTCTGTACTAATGAGATCAACTGAGCTGTGATTGTATACAGTTTATAACCAGATGATTCTGTTATCAATTACAGTTCAGACTGAGACCCATCTCGAGGCCCCCCCAAACTTTGTGCAGAATTATTGACCTTGATGAAAGTTTCTCTGCACTCGAAAACAACGCTGGATCTTGTTGAAAAGTGTTGAGAAGCAGCTGATTTAAAAAGTTGCTGAGAGAAAGTGCTGCGCACAACAGCCCTGGTGCTCAGGATGCATTTCGTAGGCTTTTGCATGGTGAGCCGGATACAGAGGCTTTTGGGTAATTGTGCCTCAGTCCTTGCATTCCTCTGGCCAAGCCAAACGGAGCTGTTTTGGGGAGTATGGTATAATTTAGCATCTATTTTTACAAATGGGTACATACTGCAGAGTGAGTACATACTGCAGAGTGGATACATACTGCAGAGTGAGTACATACTGCAGAGTAGACACATACTGCAGAGTGGGTACATACTGCAGAGTAGATACATACTGCAGAGTGAGTACATACTGCAGAGTGGATACATACTGCAGAGTGAGTACATACTGCAGAGTAGACACATACTGCAGAGTGGGTACATACTGCAGAGTGGATACATACTGCAGAGTGGATACATACTGCAGAGTGGGTACATACTGCAGAATGAGTACATACTGCCGAGTGGGTACATACTGCAGAATGAGTACATACTGCCGAGTGGGTACATACTGCAGAATGAGTACATACTGCAGAGTGAGAATTGTTTTTACCAACCTGAAATTTATTGATATTTGATATGTGTTTTGTTTTGAAATGGAAAAGGATGGGCACCAAGATATACACAGTTGAAGCTCACCTGTAGCACACCGTCCAAAAGTATTTATGGGGGACTTTTATTTTTTCATTTTAACATACACCATTCGAAATCCATCCCATAGCCCTTTGCATTTACGATCAAGCTTTATTTGTAGTCTCAGCACAATGTTGATTTTATAGCGCTCAGTAAACAAGGGAAATCATACTGAATTCAACTATGGACAATGAATCAGTGAAATGGCATGTTTTAAGAACTGTATTAAGTGTTTCATAGAATAATGTTCATATTGATATACTGTATATTGTTGGATCTCTGGTAGGAGCTTCGATTTCTTGACATGTCAATTTTTTTAATGAGGGTAATAAAAGGATTTAGCTTTCCTATGGCTGTGGTTGACAAAAACCTAACATTATGAAACGAAAAAACGCTGGTGAAATCTTTTGCAGTAAGACCTTCTGAATTCATGATACGTTTACGCTGGCCTAATTCAAACATTTAGAAACTAGGTGCTTAAAATTAGATTACATGGTGAAAGGAGTCTGTCAAAGTACAAAAGGGAAGATATGAAATAATATTTGAACCAAGAAACTGATAACTCTTGATATCTCTTAAGAGAATAATTCAGATGTTTTGTAACTTCTAATGTTCTGAATATGCCTTTTGACGAGAGGTGCTTGGATTCTTGGATTGGAATCCACCTCTGTTATACAAGGGAAAAAACTTTATTAACTTTGTGAGGAATATGATGTCTTTAGTTTGATCACATTAATAGGTTTATATCTCCATCTCTTGGAATGCCAGCCCATTGTACTAACACTGATGCCTGAATAAACACTGCTGTGATGTGCGGGGTGGAAGTTCCACAGCCAGTGTTTCTTTTGCCAGCGCACTGATATGAGAGGAAAGGTTAGGGCCTCTAAACTCCAGGACCAGGGGTTGATCTCAGCACGTTTTGCCCCCTGTTTCATCCACGTGTTCTTCATGGTAATAAAAAGTGACAGGATTAAGGAGAAGCCTGTGCCGTCTTCACTAAGGATCTGCATTGAGGCTTTTAAAATCAGGATTAAATTTCTGTATTTGAGTTACTGGAATATTCTGAAACGTGGTTCTCATTTTTCTTCAAGATGATGAATAGTGTAAATGAGAATGAAATATTCCTTTGTTTAGGAAGTAGAGTATGTGTGGTGAGTGGCAGTGGCTCAGATTCCCATTGTTTATAGGGTTGAGTAAGCATCTAGAAGTTTAAGTTCAGTTTAAAGTTTATGTTTTGGATACACAAAGTTTAATGTGAAGGTCAGTGGAAGATATATCAGGAGGGCTTGTTTTGATGATCAGTTTAATGTTGTGTCTATCAGCAGGTTCTGTAGTTACTGAAACTCCTGAGTCACAGAGCAGAACCTCAGCCCAACACAAACGTTGTCACAGTCGAGACATCATCATCATCACCACATTCAGCTGGTGCAGGTTCAGCTATGACATCATACACATGCTCTCCACACTTCCAGACACACTCACATACACACACTGTCAGAAATAACCCCACCTTCCTCTTTCCTGTCTAATGAATGGCTTGTGTGTTTGTAAAGCCATGTTTGATTTTTTCCGCTACCACGCAGACTGTATGACTGGTTTTGCCCCAGACACTCTCTCACACACTCACTCACTCTCTCTTACACACACCAGCTGCCAGCTGCATTATTCTCTTCTGACTTTTTTTTTATTTATTTTTTTACAAATAAAAGCTTGTGCAAGTCTTCTCTAATGTATTTTTGTAACTGATTTCTGTAGGTGTAATATTCATTTTCCAGTGCAGGTCTGGGGCAGTAAATGCTGGATAGGCTATTATATCTATATATGGCAAAAGTCAGTAGACCACATGGTTATTTAGTCTTCTATTAAAAAGAACACAGAAGATATAGGCACAACATAATTATATTACTGACCTACTGCTGGTAGGAAAATAGCCTGGCTACTATATTAAATCATAATGCAATGGTTCATCTTTTGACTTCCTGTCTATATATGTTTCTTAGACTATTGCAGTGATGTGTTAACTGGAGAAACCTATGCTTTAACGTTGCTTTTCTTGTGAAGTTTTTGTTCAGCCTTAAGTGGAAAGGCTTGACAGGCAGTTGGCTCATCTCCCTAAGGTAACACCTACTCTGGTGCTGGGTTTAAGTAGGGTGATCCTATCCAGTACAAACATCATGCATTTATTCACAGTGTAAGCAGACTAATTCCACAACATCCTACCATTAAACCTCTGTTCCACTCAACCCTCCAACTGGTAGAGACTTTATGGGCAGGGAACAAAGTACCTTTCAGAGTATAAGACATGAGCTGTGGTAAGCACTGAGTTAGTCCTGCTTTGTGACACATTTGCCCTTTCTTCCTCTCTGTCTGTCTCGCTGCCCTGCAGGTCAGAGTGTGCAAGCGCTTGTGTGTTAGTGATGCTGTCCCAGTGCTCTCTTCTATTGCTCCTGAACTTGGTCCGCCTGATCCCCTGCTCACTGGCGCTGCCTTTTGAGCAGAGGGGCTTCTGGGATTTCGGCTTCGATGGCGAGGCGGGAGGACTGACGATGATGATGAGGGACGAAGAAGGGTCTGCTTCGGGGGAGGAGGAGGTGCCGACCGAGGGATTTCCTGTATGTCCCTTTGGGTGCCACTGTCAGCAGAAAGTGGTGCAATGCTCTGACCTGGGTGAGTGCCAGAGGCAAGTGTGTGGGTGTTCAAGTGAGCTTGGTGTTTGCATGTGTGGGTGTATCTGTGTACATATTTAAGTGCTTTTTATATTAAAGAAACTAAAAGAGAGCAAGAGACAGAGAGAAAGAGCAGAAGAGATGTAGTGACATTAATAAGTGATCAAATAAACAAGAAGCAGCCGATGTAGTGAACAAGTGAATTATCTCAAACTACAGTCACAAGTGCTATCTCAGAGTCACAAGTGCTATCTCAGAGTCACAAGTCCTATCTCTGAGAGAAAAAACTTGAAAAAGGAAAAGAAAGCATTCTTTAGGGATTTACCCAAAAGAGCTTGCAAGGAACAGAGGCTTTGATGGCACAGGATGAAGTGCTTCTGTGTAATTTCCTCACGAGCTCTAAGGAGTGGTTTCATGTTGTTCTTGGGACACATGTTGGGAGTTTTACAGGAATAAGGAGAGAGTGAGGAGGAGCATCTGCAGAAAGAGACATGTTGAAAAGGAGAGTTTAAAAGTCATTTTTTAAATATTTATAAAATGTATCTACTAATCCATATTAACCTTTAGATGTCTGTAAAAATGTTGTAAACATAAATCTATGTCACAGAGTAGATATTTATCCCTTACTGTTGAAATACCTGAAAATACAATGATGTTGTCTGAAGTGGTAATTATTAGCTACATTAGTATTTGCTATGTAATTAGTATTAAATATGTTAATCTGCTGCACCTTCCTACCTAACAGTTCTACGTGTGCTGTGAACCATGGAGCTTTGTCCAGGCACCCTCCTAACCTCCCCAACTCACCCACGCTCATGCAAATCATCTAGATCACAGAAGCTTTAAAGATTTAGTTCTGAGGAATCTCAGTAAGAACGAAGTAAAAGGGCACTTACTGTCACCAAAACGTTCTGTTGTTTGTTTCCATGTTTTCATAGACATACGTGTGGTATTATATTTGCATGCTTTTATCTTTGTTGTATATTAGCGACTTGTTTTGTGGTTTGGAGAATCCATGTAGATGATGCACATTTCCTCAGGTAATCCATCTGGCACTGTTAAACGCATTTTTTTAACAACAATATTAGCCTGTTCCACTGCATCCCTTTCTGTTGCACCTCTTAGATATATTTTTTTCTGAGAAAGTATTATTCATAATGTGTTTATGCTTTACTTCTAGCAAATGTTGAAATACAGTTTGGTCAGTGATGTGTGCATATTACTGCAGAACATAAAATATCTTTTGGAGTGCAAATCTGTGTTGGTGAGCTGCTAGGTGGTTAGTTGGTGGGCTGCAGTAGAGAAGTAATTTAGTGTTGGCTAGTGGTTAAGGCTTGGTTACACTCAAGGGCATTGGCTGGCTGGCTGTGACTGGCTGGCTGGCTGTGACTGGCTTGGGGGCTGTGTTGGCTTGAGGGCTGTGTTGGCTTGAGGGCTGTGTTGGCTTGGGGACTGTGTTGGCTTGGGGGCTGTGTCGGCTTTGTGCTTATTGGCTGTAGTTGCAGGTGGGCAACCAGCTAAGAAGAGTACCACAATCCTTGCATGTAAAATAGAAAACCTCCCAAGATTTTTCAACAAACAGACAAAAATATCTATTTTCTGACATTATAAAGGTGATGTTGTCCTAACAGAACAGTATATGTGGTTGGTTTTAGCCTGAATAAAATAAGTGGTATTTAATTTCTTTTCCTTCTTTTCCCCCAGTAAGAACTAAGTTTGTTTCAGTTTCCGTCCTTATGGCGGGATGAAGATAGGGGGCAGTAGAAGCTGGGTTCATGAATGTTCTGGAGGTTTGCTCTGTTAGGGGTCTGTTCTGATTATGTAGGACTGCTGAAAGAGGAGTCCTGGTCCTAATGTTGCAGTGGCTGTGTGAAACATACTGAGACCTGCATGGAGCTCCATATGAACCAGTGACTGATGCTTGTGTTGCTAACCCTGACCTAAACATGAAGAGCTTCATGGATTAGGGCACATATTATAAACATGAAACTCTTCCTCACAGTAAATGTTTCATATCTCAGTATAGTGTGACAGAGCCTGTCGTGGTTGGGTTTGCTATTTAATTTCATATTTATTTATATGCATTATTTTGCTGACACAGAGGAAGGCCTGTCTTTATAGACTCTGCAAATCTAAACCAGCTGGACAGCATATGGTCTGCTTGTGTGTGTGTTCATGTACACACATGTCTGTATGTTTGTGAATTCCCTCGTGGATGGTAATTAAACGTCCATTAATATGTGTAATGCGCACGTCAGTGAGATGTATACAGAACTGTATAGTTTAGAGGTCCCAGAAAATATCATCTATGTGCTTTTGGTTTTGAATTTAGGCTTGACTGCGGTCCCCAAAAACATTCCCCCTGACACGAAGCTGCTGGACCTGCAAAACAACGAAATTACAGAGCTGAAGGAGGAAGACTTTAAGGGCCTTAGCAACCTCTATGTAAGACACATCTCCAGTTATTAAAACGAATGCTGACAGAGTGATTAAATGGGTATTTAAAGGAGAGATTTACTCAAGAGTTTGTGCATTACAGAGTGATGCAATAGTGGACACTGTGGACAGATATACAGGCGAGGGTAAAATATGTGAGAAAATGGATGGGAGGGATGAATGACAAAACAATCCAACAGGATGTTAAAACAGTTATTCTGAACCAAAACGCCCCTGTCGCTATGAGAGTCGAGTCCTGTGCCAAACTGAATATTTTAGTTCTCTCCAGCACTCATAGCCAAGGACTGTTTTTTTCTCTGAATTTATTTAGAGAAATCAACCAAACATAACATTTAACATGTCCAGTGAAATAAGAGCATATCATTAAACAATAATGTTTGATTAATCCATTTCACTAACCCTTTATCTCATCATTTCCTGTTCAGCTTTGGCTTTCAGAGAAAATTATCTGGCTTGTTTCTGCTTCCCTACATCCTGGCAGGCTTTGTCGCTGGTCAACAATAAGATTTCGAAGGTTCACCAACGAGCCTTCTCGCCCATGCGGCACCTGCAGAAGCTTTATTTCTCCAAGAACCTGCTGACAGCAGTGCCTCGGAACCTTCCACCTTCGCTGGTGGAACTACGTATCCACGACAACCGCATTAAGAAAGTGGCCAAGGGCACCTTCTCTGGCCTGGGCAGTATGAACTGCATAGGTCTGCAGGCTCCCTCAGTGTTTCATACATCGTCCACACTGCATGTTCTGCTGCATCAAATGGAGACTGTTGGCTTTGTGGTGCAAAAACTAATGTTTGGCCATCTTTTGAAATGCCTCTTACAGAAATGGGTGGGAACCCCATTCAGAACAGTGGTTTTGAGCCTGGTGCTTTCCAAGGCCTGAAACTAAACTACCTGCGCATCTCAGAGTCTAAGCTAACTGGTGTTCCCAAAGGTAATTTGTGATTTTCTGAATCAGACATTCATGCTATTTATGCTTAAAGAAAGCTCAAGTCAGAAGGAGATGGTTAAAAGATTAGAGTGATTTTGAACTAGTGAGTGTGAACTAGTGAATGTGAACTAGTGAGTGTGTGGCGAATTCAGGATATTAAAAGCACAACCAGGCTACTTTCAGAAGCACATACCCCTTCAACCATGGCCATATTATACTGAGCTACATATAAAGATAATAATTCTATTATTCTGCTCTGGACTCCAGATTTGTCCTCCTAATTTATTCTAATTAAGATCTAATTTCCATGTGTATCGCACATTTTATGTACAGTTGTTGACCGTATTTTAATTGATGTCTCTTCTGTCAGATTTCCCTGAAAGTCTCCATGAGCTTCATCTAGACCAGAACCAAATCCAAGCAATTGAACTGGAGGATTTGAAACGCTACAAGAACCTATATAGGTTAGTAAGTCAGTTATTACCCAGCCTTGTAGCAACAGTGCCACCCAGTGCTCTAAAACATTAAAACACCAAGAATGAGGGCATATATTAAAATGACTGTCATGTTTCTTTTCAAGTTAAGGTTTCAATCATAAACAGTGAAATTCAGTATTTATTTATAATTTCCTGGAAAAACCTTCATATTTAACCATTATGCCACCACAGACACAAACAGCAGGGTTACATACACAAGTGAAAACACCAGGGCTGAATTATAAGATGGTGTGTGGTCTCACTCTCCGTTGTCTGGACTCCTGTGACCCCTGCAGGACTTAATTTAGCACTACTGATATATCCACTAATAACCAGATGAGGGAGTAAAACTTGCTCTCCACTCCAGCTTGTTTCCGTTCACAGTGTTTTCAGGATCTTTGTATTTCAAGCCCACTGGGAACTTGCTTTAATCTGCATGCATTTCTCTGTTGTTCCTGGTACGATTTCACTGGTGTGTGCTGATTCACTGTTTCTAGATTGGGCCTGGGCTACAATCGCATCCGCATGATTGAGAACGGCAGCCTGTCCTATTTACCAAACCTAAGAGAGCTGCATTTGGAAAACAACCAGCTGACCCGCGTCCCCAGAGGCCTGCCGGACTTGAAGTACCTTCAGGTGGGTGGAGTTGGAGGGGGTGGTGAGGAAAGCATACAGAAAATGTGTTTGGAAGGGTCAGACTACCTACAGCATGTGGGGGGAGCTCAGTGCTGACTGAACAGAAGCAGGCTGCTGCAAAGATCCCAGAGTTACACAGTGACTTGAAGAGCATTTTACTCTCAGTCTGTTTCGTTTCTTCCTGGGTATGATCACACACTCTATCACCTGTGTCCTTTACTTTCAGGTGGTCTACCTCCATTCCAACAACATAAGTCAGGTGGGCGTGGACGACTTCTGCCCACGTGGCTACGGCATGAAGAGGACCTTCTACAATGGCATCAGTCTCTATGGCAACCCGGTCCCATACTGGGAGGTGCAGCCCTCAGCTTTCCGCTGTGTAAACGATCGGCTGGCCATCCACTTTGGAAACTATAAGAAATAGAGCCATGGGGAAACGAAGGTGACGGATACTGGACACAAAGAAAAACAAAAAAAATCAAAGAAAGGAGAAGCAACGTTGGAGGAGTGGGGAGGGGGGAAACGTGGGAGGAGTGGGGAGGGGGGAAACGTTGGAGGAGTGGGGAGGCTCAGTATGTTTTGGCTAGTGTGAAGGAGGCTGAAGGAGATGGCTAAAGGAGGAGAACTTGTGATTCACTATGCTCAACGCTATGGAGAATTTAGGGTACTAAGAGCACAACTGGGCTACATTCTGAAGCACAGTCCTTCAACAATGACCAAATCCTACAGGAGATGTTTTATTTTCAAATAAAATACCTATCTGTTTCTTTTGCAAAGGGCTTCATATTGCTCACAAGATATGTTCATTAGCATTGTAATTCATCTTCAACCATAATAATATTAATGTCAATATTATTATTATTATTATTAGTTATTTTATTGTTGAAGTCTGTTTAGAGAAGTTAAATATAGATTTAAATGATGCTCTTTATGCATAGGCCTGCCTTTTGAGTGTGTTTTGGGGAGTAACTTCTTAGTCAGTGCCTTGCTTCTTCTGCTTCAGGGTTGTGTTGGGTTGGACGGAGAAAATCAGTACTGTATATCACAGAGAAGCACATTCCCTGTTTTAATACTTCGCGCTTTATGATGCAGTCCGTCAGAAACCCAGGCCCACGCGCATTCACTGCCTTCACCGGCTCTGGAACTGGGACTGACTGTTGATTGTTTTGCACAATGTCTACGTTTCTCCACATTCCAAAAGATTCTGCTGGATTTTTTTTTTTAGAGGGGAGCGGATTTGGCAGCAACACCACGAGCGTGATCTGTACTCTGTTGATGTACCATGTTGAGAATAATAAGAAGAATAAAAAACGCTTCCAGCTTCATTTCAGGAGCAGAAACGACATGATCATGGTGTGAAAGCTGTGACAAATAAAACATTAATTTAACAATCAAGCAGTTTGATGAGTGGGATGCACTGAAATATATGCATTTGAAGCGATGTTATTTTGAGGTTAGGATTCCTTTTATATAGATTTTCCAGTCTCCTGCATGGTTAATCATCTACAAACACCAATAAATATTCGAATCAATTAAAGTATTTTATTTAATTAGTCTAATTATTATTGCGTGTCAGCAATTCATTGCAATAATGGGGAACCATTTGAAATACATTTTCACGTTGATCAAAATTATCAGAAAATCACAATCCACTTTACAAGCCCAATTTACCACTTTAATTTCCGACCACTATTTATCACTGAAGTTTTCGTTCACTTATTAAGTAATGTTTTAGGCTGTATTACTGCAAACGGATCGCAAGAGTATATACGTCGCTGGTGTGCGTTAAAAAAAAATGAAAATGTGCATCGAGATATTTTTCGTGCTTGCCTTCTTGCCTTCGCTTAATTTGTGGTCGGCTCTGCTATGTCGTACAGTCATCAAGGGTTGTCCCACGGTGCGCGTCACTGCGCTTCTACTAAACATGTCTGTCGTCTGTCATCGGGTACCACTCCATCCTTTAGCAAGCTAGGGAAACGTGTCATGCGCGAACGATTTCAGATCCACGGCGTACGAGGACTACGGTGCTTTTTGGATGGCTGCACTCGCGTCTCGTTTGGTTCTGAGTTCGATATATCGGAATGCTTCCCTAAAAATCTAGAAACTGCATTCGCGTTCGTGCTACCATGAAGCTACAAATGAAGGCCTTTTTCCTGACCGCTACAGGAGCCTGGGGCTTGATTTAAAACGTCGCAGCTAAAGGTGGTAAGTTCAGTTATAATCGCGCATCGACATATTAAAGCATCCACAATAGTATCCACCATTTTATTTTCCAGTAGCTATTATTTTTATTATTGTTGTTGCTATCATCATCATCATCAATGTAATCATTATTTTTATTATTGTTTTTATTGTTGTTATTATTATGTTGTTGTTGTTGTTGTTGGCACTGAGCTTGTAAGACTGTAAATAAAAACATCTGGTGCCTGAGTTGAGCACTGAGGAGTTTTGTTGTGTGACAGTGGAGGAGGAGAGAGAGCGTTGTCACTAGCATTGCCAGTTCCAGTGGTGGAGAGCACATGTATTTTTGGACCACTGATGCCTCCCATACCCTGATGATGTTCAATACACTTGTGCCATTAATCGGTCATTGATATGTAACTAGCTTTTTTACCTTAAAAGTGGTTCTTGAGTGTTACAAATATGAACAGATGGGGTTTGAGAGATGATGTGATGTTTATTCCCTGTTTTGCAGTGGTCCATTTCACAGGAGACATGACTGTGCTGTGCTTACACTCATCCATCTTTCCTTTAACTCTATAAATGTGCCTCATGGTGCTTAACTTCCCCCACCGCATCACTCCTCTTTCCCCGATCCTCAGTTCCTCTAAATTCCTCATTTGTTCTTTTCACTAACATCTATTTGTTGGCTCTCTCACTCCACCGTTCCTCATGCTCGTGGCTGCCCTGTCCTCCCTCTGTCTCTGCATTTCTCCTGCTGCCTGTATCTCTTGGACCAGTGTCACTTGGTGCCCGAGGCCATAATGCTGTGCTGTGGGCGAGCTCTGGACTCTCCTTGCACCCTGGCTCTGCTCGTTGGTTTCCAATTTGCGTTCGTGCTCTACTTCTCCCTGGGAGGTTTCCGTGGCCTCGTCTCTGTGCTGGTCCACTCCTCAGAGCCTGAGTTTGACTACTCTCGGCCCCATGATGTCTACACCAACCTTAGTCAGCTCAGTGCCCTGCTGCCTCACCATCCGGGCCCCACTGGAGCAGGGCGGCGGCTCAGAGACTGCCTGCTGCCCTCTCCACTGCTGGGTAAGTTCCAGCCCTCATATATATACATATTAGGTCTTTTTTCAACATGTGGCTTTGATGGGAACCATTTTCTGCTTATCCTTTCTCATCAAAGTCTGTAGAAAGTGTGAGACCAGTGTGCAGTAAATGAACAGCCGGGGTTCCCGGGGTTCTTTGTGTTGCTGTGCATCAGTGGGTCCTGTATCTGTGCGCCTGTCCTCCACCCCCTCCCTGGAGGAGATAAAAGAGAAGAACCCTCTGGTGATGCCGGGGGGTCATTACCGCCCACCAGGCTGTGAGCCAAGACACCACACAGCCATCGTGGTCCCCTACCGGAACCGGCAAAGCCACCTCCGAGCACTTCTCTACCATCTGCACCCCTTCCTGCAGAGACAGCAGATACACTACAGCATCTACATTGTACACCAGGTTTCTCCATCTCACCCAGACTTGATGAGATCAAACTCTTGTGCTTTGATGTGTTTAACTCAATGCTGACCTTTAGGAAACCTTCAGTGAAGATGTATCAATTGTAAGATCTCACAGCAATGCTTGTGATGTTTGCTGGATTCACCTGTTGTACTGATTATGCACTGTCCTTGTTGTCAGTCAGGGAACTCAACATTTAACCGCGCGAAGCTGCTGAATGTGGGCGTGCGAGAGGCTCTGAGGGAGGAAGAGTGGGGTTGCATCTTCCTCCACGACGTGGACCTGCTCCCAGAGAATGACCACAATACATACACCTGCCACCCACAGCATCCCACTCACCTTTCCGTGGCCATGGACAAGTTCCGTTACAGGTAGGTTCATCCAGAAAGGGTCGCTGCTCACACCTGGGCATTCGAGGGCTTGGTATTCTACAACCAGCTTTGTGTCCTTTCATGCTGACCCTGCAGGCTGCCGTACCCTCAGTACTTCGGAGGAGTGTCTGCTGTTACTCCGGAGCAGTACCTCAAGATGAATGGCTTCCCCAACCAGTACTGGGGCTGGGGAGGGGAAGATGATGACATCGCCGCCAGGTGAGAACGACTCGGAAACATGCAGTCGTGTGAAGTAAGCGCGCGTGGTGTAATGCGTGGTGTCTGTCGCCCATCTTTGACCTGTCCCTCTCATCACCAATGCTTCCCATTACTGCATCTGTCCCTTCCTCCTGGACCAGCTGCACAGACACCAGAACGGTCAGTAAGAACATCCATGAGTCACCAAGCACCGACAATGGCCAAGGCTTCAGCTTTGTTTCTCATTAAACGTCGGTTGATTTGTTTCACCAGCTCCTACTTCCTACTAAAGAATGCAGTAAGTTGGTAAGGTTGAAGTAAAGCTGAAGCTTTGTGATAGTGCAGTTAGCATTTAGTGTCTGAGTGTGGTGTGTTTCCTTGTCTGAGTGTGGTGTGTTTCTGGTGTACTCTCTCCTGCTGCTGCTGCGGTCCTATAATGAAAATCTCCAGTGTGATCTGTGCATGGATAAGTATCCTTGGTTATGGTGTTGGAAAACAAGGTGAGGTTAAAACCCTGGAAAAGAATGTAAACAGGGCTTTACTTCAAACTGATTTAAAAGAAGCAGTGTCAAAGGCTTTGACATTGATTTCTTGTTTAACAGATTATATGTGTGCCCTTTTTGCCTGACCCAACTGACTGGTGGGGAGAGTCTAGAGACAAAAACCCAGATCCTTAGATTTCAGTCTCTCCTTGTACAAATTGCATATAATTTTTATTTTTGCAATGAATGCACCTTCTCCAGAGAATAAAAAGCATGATGGTAATCTGTAGTCTCTGAGTTTGTGAAAATCCTTCTATACTTCTCAATCTTCTCTCAGCATTTTCTCACCGAGTTACTGCACCTGTTCTCTGGCATCCTTTTCTCTCTCTTACTACTGCTTTCATATTTATCTATTTGCTGTTTGTTCTGTGTCCTCAGAATTCGTCTGTCGGGTATGAAGATAGTGCGCCCCCCTGTGGCTATTGGTCATTATAAAATGATCAAGCACAAAGGAGACAAGGGTAATGAGCAGAACCCCAGAAGGTAATTCTTTCTCTGCTTCTTAAGCCCTTTTTATTTAATCCATCGTAACTTCATCACAATCTCTAATTAATTCACAGATTTGACTTGTTGAAGCACACCAGGTTAAACTGGCGATCAGACGGGCTCAACTCTCTGACCTATGAGCTCCTGTCCAAAGAACTGGAGCCGCTGTACACCAACCTGTCTGTCAACATTGGAGAGGATCCTCACCCTCCTTCCAGAAAGTCTGAGTCTGCTAGGAATGCCTCTCACCCCACAGCCAGCCCTATGAAAAGGAACAAGGACAGGGGAGAGGTGGGTCTGCTCTCCACTCAGCCTACCAAATTAGAGCATGCCCATGCAAAACTAGCCAATGAGAGTTTGGATGGTGTTCTGAAAGCTGCTGTTAAACAGGAAGTGGGTTGATAACAAACAAACAAACAAACAAAAAAAGTATAGGCCATGAGCTATTGGCACTGGTGCCATACAGGGTCATTTTCTTAAAATGGATGGTGGACATATAAGATGACGGTTGGCATTCTTTTCTTCTTTAAGTCACGGATCTTTGGTAATGATGTGAGTTTGTAGGAAAGATCTGTCAGCTAAACTCGTTCCACCAGAAGTATATGAGCAGTGAACAGTTCTTTCACCTCTGAATGTCTCCCTGACACTGGCATGGTGTCTTTTTTGTTTGCACAAATCTGCTATACCATTTTCTGAAGATCTTCCTGCCATGGGATGGATCTGAGAGTAAACCAAGCTAAATATTCCTGAAAGTGAGCTATTCATGTTCGTTTGTGCTGTAGAGACACACTGGCACCAGTGCTAGTCCTGTGTTCTTATTCAGCCAGCCAGCCATCGATCGCAGTTTGCCCCACCGTGTGGGTATGTCTCTGTGCCTTTCTCTCGCTCTAGAACCAGTCGCTATCAACGTCTTAGTACGTACATTCTTAGTCTTAGTCTTAGTACGTACATTCTCAGTCCCCAAGGCAAATATATAGTGGTGTATGGGAGTGATACTAGATTTTAATTTCTGATCATTGTCTTTCTAATCAGCACACACTGCTTTATAAACTTGCACCTGAGCATCCTCTTATCACTGTGGACTATATGTTGGTCTTGCTCTGTGCTATCATCACATTTGCACAGTTTTTTTGTTCTCATTTTAGAAATATTTAATCTTTTAACAGTTAGCATTGATGAAGTTTTCACTTTTGCTGCTCAAATCACTATTTATATTTTAGTCAGTTGTATTATTGGGTGCATTTGTTTGAGTGAGTTATTGTCTGGTGCCTCTTGGTTTTGATTGGATAATCTGGAATAAGCAAAACTATCTGACAAATCATTAATCAGATTTCACTGTTTGAAAATTATAGTTTCTATCATTCTTGTAAAATATATTTCTTAGTGAGTTAGATTAACTTTAATATATTGTAATATGGTAGGTTTATTAAGGTATTGAAAGTTTGGTTGATTCTTTTCATGGTAAATTTCAAACAAAGTACAAACTCCATTTGATGCTATTCTGCTGTAATGCTAAATAGTTCTGGGTCTTTGTTCATCAGATGCATTACATCATCAGTGACCCCAGCAAACCAAAATATGCAGTTAGAGGATTTTGCCAATAAACCAAGAATCTGTACATATTTACCAGAGAACAGGTCTGCCAACATTAAACAGTATTAATCTAAGCTTTTAGTATATGTTTCCCTGGCCCTGATGTCCTTTAGTGGTGGGCAGTTCGAATGCAACCTTTCCTCATCAAGGGTATATAGGAAATTCCTTATTTATTAATTGATTGTTATTTTCTTGTTGTGTCATACAATATAGCAAATGGTTACTTGAATGTATTTTATTCCCACTGTGTTTTCCATGTTCTCTCAATCAATAACAATTTATTGTTATTTTATTGTTTTAGTGATTAAGCACCTATTGTGAGATTAGTAGGACTGACCATGTACAACTTGCACATATGCCAGATTTTGAGTTGATCTAGCCTCAAACTGTTTTCCTTGTTGCCTTTGTAGTAAAACAATAAGTGATTAGAGAAGCCTGATTTATTCATCACCACAGTCATGTAAAACACAAGGTAGAGTTTAAACATTACCTACATTTATCTTGACTTACTAGCACGTGTCTAAGGAACCTGTTTCCTTGTAACATATTTGCCAGAATCTAGAACTTTTAGTGAATACAGTAGTTTTATATGAAATTTAGTAATGGTGGTAATCTACTTGAATATCTAAGTCTCATAGTTTGATAATTAATTTCCTTTTTTGACTTGATACCAGTTAAAGCTGTAATACTGGTTTTGAGGTTTATAGAGGTTTATTTTTGTTACATTCCATATCTAATTGCAGTGTATGAATTCATCTTACTTGTACTGTTGTATAGGTACTTTTAAAAATGTAACTTTTATAATTTGGTTCAAATGTCAGTCCTGACTGACACATATTTTGCATTAAAACATCTGAAGTAGTTCTGGTTCCTAATGAGGTCTAGAAGTTTCTATAGTGTAGGCCTGTTCAGCTGAAGTTGCGTTTCTGCAGGGTTTTGCTCCAGTCCTGCAGAGCTCCACCTCTTTCATAAACACTTTTTTTAATTAAGAAAGGAACCTAAGTAGTAACACTAAACATGTGTAATCACTAGGCTCTTAACTGAATAGGTCAGGAGCAGGAAGCCGTGTGACAACAGATGAAATAACCGCTTTAAAACACTGGGGTGCCCAACTACTGTCTCACGTATCTACTGCCTTTTAGAGTTTTGATCTAACACACCTGGTTTTAATATCTTGATGCAGTTAGGAATGTTAGGCTAAGCTTGGATCTAAACTGCAGGATAGAAGATCTCCAGGACCAGTGTGAAGCACCTCAGCTTTTAACACACTTTAGTAATAGTGTGAAATAACTGTTTGATTGTACTCTTATCAACAGACTGCTGGATTAAACCTTTGCTATTCCTTGAGTGTTGATGTAAGGATCTTGTTACTGACTTACAAGAACTCCCTGTACACCTTCAGTTCCCAAGGGTTACTATGTCTACTGGTAGCATTACAAAATGACTCATTTGCTTTCAAGCACTAAAAACAATTTACCGATGACTAGTGAAACCAGCTGATGCTCTTCTCCTGAGAGACTACTGGCATTCTAGTACTTTATGTAAAACAATTCCACTCAACAGATAAATAAAACAATGTTGTAAGGATAATCTGTGGTTTTGCTGTTTATTTTCATCCATGCTGTGGTAGATGATGTTACTTGGCACATGCAAGATGAATCCTAGACTACTGAAGATGAATTAAAACATCTTTGTTAAAGACATTTGGAATTTATGTAAAAGCACATATTTCCATCCAAAAATCATTGTTTAAATCATTAGAAATAAGATTCAGCCC
>JAOYMR010000022.1:4972526-4986499 GCA_025802075.1 Tenebrosternarchus preto
AGAGAAAGAGAAGCAGAGAAAGAGAAGCATAGAGAAAGAGAAGCACAGAGAAAGAGAAGCATAGAGAAAGAGAAGCACAGAGAAAGAGAAGCACAGAGAAAGAGAAGCAGAGAAAGAGAAGCATAGAGAAAGAGAAGCAGAGAAAGAGAAGCATAGAGAAAGAGAAGCACAGAGAAAGAGAAGCAGAGAGAAAGGCAGAAGTAGGGAGAGGAAAAAATCTGAAACAGGTCAAATCCAATAAATCCAACCGATGCTTCCATTTTACATAATTAAGTTGTCTAATGACACTGCGGTATCTAATTAAACAATGTGTGATCAGAGTGCCACAAGTGAGGTTAAAGAGGACCATGCCTTTAGGTTGTCTGGGTGAGAGTTTCTAGACATGGGATGGGGAAGTTGGTTTTGCAGCCAGACTCCTTGTGGGGTCCTGGGCCTCGTGTCCTGCGTGACGTCAGGAGTCTTTGCGCGGTAACTGATGTGTTCTTTCTGTCTCTGTCTCCCTAGGTTTACTCCACAAAGCCACCACACTGTACCCTCTGACCCCTGACCCCTTCTGCACACCAGGGCTGTGTCTTTTCCGTGAACCAACTCCCTGCGCTTCCCCCCAGGCTCTACCCAGCTCTCTCCTCTCCGTCCCTGATGGATTGGGAGCGGCCCGATCCCTCGTTCTGTTGACCCTCTGGCCGAGGGGGTAGAGTGGAGCGGGCAGGATTAGCGTTCTTGTGTTGTCCAGCGAGCATTTTTACCACCGTCGTTGTGTCGCCTTCCTCTGATGGATAGCTAGAGGCTCGGGCGCTAGCGTGGGAGGGAGAGGAGAGAGGGGCAGAGGAAAACTGAGCCGCACGCGACCCAACGCAGCCAGACGAGAAGCTCCACGACTCGAGCTCCGTCCTTTCCCAGCGAGGCGGAGTCTCAGGGCGTGTACCACACATCTGGACAGGAAGAAGCCCAGGTGCAGATAAGGACAACGGCCAGCTGCCCAAAAACTCAAAATGTCCACGACAGCAACGATAGGCGAGATGGCAAATAGTGCAGTGGAGTTTTACCCCAAACGGGGTGGTGGCAGCGCAGACGCCAACCATTCAGGCCCCTTCGGTGTGTCACTGGATGAGCTGCGCTCTCTGATGGAGCTGAGGGGGATGGAGGCCATGCAGAAGATCCAGGACAGCTATGGAGACACGGAAGGCCTCTGCCAGAGACTTAAGTCTTCCACCACAGATGGTGAGACCAAATTTCTGCCCTCATCTGCATGTTTTCTCTCTCTCTCTCTCTCTCTCTCTCTCTCTCTCTCTCTCCCTCTCTCTCTCCCTCTCTCTCTCTCTCTCACCCTCTCTCTCTCTCTCTCTCTTTCTCTGTTTCTTATTCTCAGTCATTAATGATCACGTCTCTTGCTGATAGTTTCACTTCTCCCTGAACCCTTCTCTCTCTCATATAGTACTGCTGTGCAGACCAAGGATCTTCCTGTTCTCTTTTCTACCTGTCATTCTTGCCATTTTGCTTGTCCATTATCTTTATTGCACCTAGCATGGTTGCTCCCTGCTAATGTAGTTTATTTCACTTTGAGTCATTGATGTGTGTCTTGGCTAGAGACTCTTAAATGCACAAACACAGCCCAAAATAACAAAATGCACCTTTTTCTACCATCGTTCTATCCATCCATCCATCCATCCATCCACCCATCCATCCGTCCATCCATCCATCCATCCATAAATTCATTCATCTTGATCCCTCTCTCTTTCTATCTCTCTCTCTTTCTCCCATCCTCCACATCCCCCTCTTGCCACTCAACCACCATTTCTCACTGTCTCGCTCGGCCAACTTCCCACTCTGGGCGCACGCGTTTGTGTCAGGTTGCTAGGCTACGGCGCTGTCGGTGGTGAGGTGGGTGTAGGGAGAGGAGGTTACTGGGTAAACAGTTCTCTGGTGTTGGAAAGACTCATTCAATCAGTCATGGGTTAGAAGAACTTCACTCTGTAAGTGCATGAGAGGCTGTAATTCCTTTAAGGATCTACTTATATATCAAGATCTTTTGATAGGTATGTGAAAACTTAACATCCTGTCTTTCTTGGACTGTCAGCAGTTGCTTGTTACAATTTGTCCCCCTGATACTGTTCTCCACTTCACAGCCACAGTGTTATGACACTGTAGGCACATTTGCACTGTTTAATGTCTGCCTGGTAAGTAAAGACCCACCTAAATGGACTTTGAGTATTTATATAGACAATAGGATCAGTGCAGCTGAGTAAGTTTTCTGCTAGAAACTTCGAATGGCGTTTTGCTGTCACTGGTATCTTCCCAGGGTGGCCAATGCCAGCGGTGCCATGTGCCAAGTACATCTGCGATAAGACATGCAGTGCAGCTGGATACATTCCCAGGACTGGGATAACGAACAGTAGGGGTCACTGTCTTCTTTTCATAGGGAGGAGTTGCACAGAACACAGTTTAAACAGGCTGGTCCCATCCACAGTACTGGGTGCTCCATCCTCTACACATTTAGTGTTTCCCGGTTCTATCCACACTAGGCCACATTGGGCGTGATGGCTAGCTGGTGAACTAAGACAGGACCTGCTGGTTCAGACTCTTCTACACATGCAGAGACACTTGCCGATGTTGCCTACACATGGTTTTAACGGAGTGTACAGAATCTCCCCAGTTTCATAAATATCATTGTTTCACTTCCCAACATTAAAAAAACAATATGTGAAACACAAAGACGTTGTTGTATCTGGGCCTGGGACTTGGGTTTTCTGGTATTAAGACTTGCACTCTTCTATAAGGAGCACGGCGCACAAGTGAAAAGACGCTGTGTTTTAGTGGATGTCAGCGACATCCACTGCTAACAGCAGACTGAAAACGCGGTGTCCTGCTGGCTGTGAGTGGAGGCATAACTAACCCTGTTACAGTGCACGTACATGACAACGCTGAGGGGAGAGAGAGGAGAGGAAAGCAGGAGAGAGGAGGTGGAAAAGTGCTGGTGAGTAGGGCTGACATTGTAATGATGAGGGTCTGAAAATGGAGGTACATTAGTGCATCTCTCTCTCTCTCTCTCTCTCTCCCTCCTTCTCTCATGCTGTCTCTTCCCCGGCAACACATTTCAGCACAACAGAATGAGGCCACTGCTTCTTCTGCTCTCCAGACTGAGCGTACCTCTGTCTGCTCCTGTAACTCTATACCCAATGCATCTGAGTGGGTGTGTGCCATTCTATCAGCCGAACCACCACACAGATGCCCACACTGCAGCAGCACAGGATGAAACCGATCTCAGTCAGCAGGGCTGGGCTGCGCTGGGAGAGGGAGTGAAGGAGAGAGAGAAGGAAAGCAAGTACAGCTTGCCGCATTGTCAAGGACATACCAAGGGGAGATGGGGGGGGGGGGGAGAGAGGAGAGAGAGAGAGAGAGAGAGGAGAGAGAGAGAGGAGAGAGAGAGAGACCGACACAGAGAGGAAGGGAAGGGGAAGTGCATGGAAGGATGGAAAAGATTGATGGAAGGGATGGGGTGTAGTCAGAACTACTCAGCAGTTTTTTGAATTTTTTTTTTTTTTGGTTTGTGTGTTTTCACACCCCTCCCTGAGGTGGTACAAGCTTCTTTGTCAACAGCACCTGTCATCATTTCATCTGTACTTCAGCTCTCACTCATTCACATGCATGCTCACACATCGGGGGGGGCAGGGTTATGTTTCACGCAGTAGTGGGAGTGAGAGGGTTCAGTGTAGCTACGATGTGAGGGATCAGCTGACACTGTATGTGTGTGTGTGTGTGTGTGTGTGTGTGCGCACTCATGCATACAGAACCACACACTTTTCACTTAGTGTGTTTTCTGGCTGGATTGACCTGTCCTCATTGGTCCATTGGTAAATATCATGCACACACAGTAGACTGAGGTTAATAATGCTGGTTGTAGGTTATACTTCTGAACTCTATTCCACCGTTGTAGTTCAAAAGATCCACAGTCTTTTCTAGACTGCAATGAAGCTGCCATCATAGCAGACCAATCAAAACTCTGTTCTTAAACTAGCATATGCCACTCTGAAGTAATGACATCATCTGTAGCCAGGCGAAAGGTGCCTCAAGACAGGAAGTTGAGGAGCGAGCGCGGGTTTTTGCTTGATGTCTTCATTGCCATGGAAACTGCACACATACAGTACATGAAAGACAGAAAAAAGGAGCGAAAAAAGATTGAAAGACTCAGCTGGGAGAGAAAGAGTGTGGGCACGTTACGGGCAGGTCCAGCTAGAACGTTTAACTTCATGTTCAGTTCAGGGTGGATATTTGTCTCGTCCATCTCATCCTTCGGGTGAGTTAATCAGGTTTAGTCCTCCACTTATAAAAACTGGAAAAGAAAGAAATACACAAAAAGTCATTTGTATCCAAATTGTATCAGATGCGTGAGGAACCCTGGTTACTCCTTTCATGAGCTCAACCTTTCATGAGCTCAACCTTTCATGAGGTGCTCACCTGAAGTGCTCCCTCATTTCCAGTCTTCCTGTAGCCTTTGAGCATCTCCTGCATTATACTATGACTGCTGTTCTTATGGCTATAACATTATCATTAGAGGGTATATCACATTGGCTAATTTACATATAAACAGATCAAATATAATCTTAAAAATACTCGTATATGTCTGAGATTTTATAATGCTGTGTTTGCTTCACCACACAGTTCTTGCTATGATTCAGTTGGCCTGGTAGTGAAGAGAGTCCTATTAAGGTGTCACACACCTTAATAAAATAGGTATTATTATATTAATGTGTGTGACAGTGAACAGGGAGAGAGGATGCGAGTATGGATGAGAGTATAGATGAGAGTATAGATGAGAGAGGCTGACACTAATTGTGTCAGTTTGTAGTATATTTTAGGACATTTTGGGATTATGTTTCTGTGGCTTTAAGGTATTTATTTGAGAGTGTACAGTTTTGTTTGTGAGTTATTATGAAATACATTTCATAATAAGGTGAGAGAGGACAGGTGAGAGAGGACAGGTGAGAGAGGACAGGTTGCTGTAACTACTTATTTTAGTTACTAAGTAACTACAGGTTGTTGTAACCACTACTCAATGTATGCCTTGTTCCGCCTCCTCTCGCCATTACACTTGTGTAATTGGACAGTTCAGCAAAATATGTAAATTGGCAACTATTAGAGCAATCATAATCATCTGCTGTGCTTTGTTTAAATATACAATTGAAGGCTTTAATACTCACCTATTTTTTTTAAATAACTAAATGATTCTCTACATTCAGTTCGTTTTTACAGTGTTCACTTTTGTTGTAATGGCCAAAAGATACTGTTTCTGTTCCAGGAACACTGTGGCTGTTCAGAGAATACTATGGCTGTTCTGTGAACACTGTGGCTGTTCAGAGAATACTATGGCTGTGCTGTGAACACTGTGGCTGTTCAAGCAACACTGTGGTTGTTAATTAAGCACAGGGCCCAGCAGTTGCCCTCAGCCTCTCCAGGAAGTATCTCAATCCAATCGTATTTTAGAATGGTCTTTAGAAATGTCTGCAGGAGTGTGT
This sequence comes from Tenebrosternarchus preto, assembly GCA_025802075.1. Taxonomy (NCBI): domain Eukaryota; kingdom Metazoa; phylum Chordata; class Actinopteri; order Gymnotiformes; family Apteronotidae; genus Tenebrosternarchus; species Tenebrosternarchus preto. Next base: position 4,978,040 of record JAOYMR010000022.1, read on the forward strand.
GTGTGTGTGTGTGTGTGTGTGTGTGTTACTGCTGAGGAAACCCATCTCTTTTCCCACTGCCTATAACGAGGCATCCTGTGCTTTGGCAGGTTTGTCGGATAACCCAGCAGACTTGGAGAAGCGAGCACAGGCATTTGGACAGAACTTCATTCCCCCAAAGAAGCCCAAGACCTTCCTGCAGCTGGTGTGGGAGGCTCTGCAGGATGTGACCCTCATCATCCTGGAGATAGCAGCCATCATCTCATTGGGCCTGTCCTTCTACCAGCCACCGTCAGAGGAGGGCGAGGGTGAGGAGGAGGGAGAAAGAGAGGGGGTGAGGGGAGAAGGATGGGGGAGGGGGGGAGGAGAATATGTGCTGATGGAGGTATGTGAGAGATGGAGTGAGAGCGGTTCAGAACTGAGTCAGAAGGGTGGTGTTAGTGGAGGGAGTGAATGAGGAGCGAGAAGGAAGAGAGGGAGGGAGGCGCAGAGAGGAGGAGAGAAGAAAGAGGGAGCCGAATGGAGGGAGCGTGGGAGGATTTCGAAAAAGGTGAGAGGGAGGGTGAGAAGCGAGAGTGAGAGAGGAAGACAAATGCCGGAGGGAGAGAAGCAAATGGAAAACTGCTGTGGACTTTAAAGGAGAAACAGCATTTCCAGATTAGGCTGCATGTGAATGGCACCTGTTTGACAGTGACTCCCACACAACAGCCTGGACCTCCCCAAAAAACCTTGGAAAATTGTGGCCATAACCTACATACATCTCTCTTTTTTTTGGATATTTTCATACTAAAGTGCTTAATCTCAGAGTAATCAGCGTAGTCAATTCTTTGGGTGAATGTATTTTTTAAAAAATGTCATGGAAGAGGTGTACGTTGTTTGATTTGACGTTGCCTGGTTGGTTCAGCGTGCGGTAACGTTGCGGGCGGCGTGGAGGACGAGGGCGAGGCGGAGGCCGGGTGGATCGAGGGCGCTGCCATCCTTCTGTCGGTCATCTGCGTGGTGCTGGTGACGGCCTTTAATGACTGGAGCAAAGAGAAACAGTTCCGTGGCCTTCAAAGCCGAATCGAACAGGAGCAGCGTTTCGCCGTGGTCCGCAACGGCAACGTCATCCAGATCCCCGTCGCCGACATGGTGGTGGGGGATGTGGCCCAGGTCAAATACGGTCAGTACCCAGGTCAAATACGGTCAGTACCCAGGTCAAATACGGTCAGTGCCCAGGTCGTTGACCCTAGGGTTTCCCAGGGTTAATATAGTGGCTTGTGTTCAAATGGCGTTCATGAGTGTGTCTTGCTCTTGTGCGTGCGACAGGTGATCTCCTGCCCACTGATGGCATCCTGATCCAGGGCAACGACCTGAAGATCGATGAAAGCTCCCTGACTGGGGAGTCGGACCACGTGCGCAAGTCAGTGGACAAGGACCCTATGCTTCTCTCTGGTTAGTGTGTGTGTGTGTGTGTGTGTGTTTATATGAGCTTGTATGTGTTTGTGTGTGTGCCTGTCTGTTTGTGCGTGTGTGTTTGTGTTTGTGTGTGTGTGTGTGTGTGTGTGTGTCTGTCTGTTTGTGCATGTGTGTGTGTGTTTGTATAAGTTTGTGTGTGTTTGTGTGTGTGTGTGTTTGTGTGTGTGCCTGTCTGTTTGTGCGTGTGTGTTTGTGTTTGTATGAGTTTGTGTGTGTTTGTGTGTGTGTGTCTGTTTGTGCGTGTGTGTCCTGGTCCCTCTGTGTTTCTACATGTTATGCTTGTGTTTACTTTGTTGACAGCATGTGTCAGTAAGACTGAGGGGTTGCTATGGAATCCAGATGTTGCTAATCAGATCATCACATGTCTGGTTCCTGCCATGGTCTCTGGCTTGTGGTCTCCCCCTCATTCCTGCTGCTATTCTTAGGACCTTCCACTGCTAAACTTCATTCATTTTATTAGGCTTTCCTGCCATCTTGACGATATTATTGAATAATAGCTTAATGATATTTACTGTAAAGATGTATGGAATGGCTGAGCAGGCACCACACTTGCAGGGGGCAGTACTGCCAGGCTGGCTTAGAGAAGGCATCTCACATGGGTCTCACATGGGTCTCACATGGCTCCACCTACATGGTCTGGGTGTCTGTTGGGTCTTCATGGTTTTAGCTTTTATTTTGTGTGATATATTTTTTGTGGGGGGGCATAAAGGAATAGGTGTACTTTTCTTCTAATTATTCTCTCTCTCTTTCTCTCTCTCTCTCTCTCTCTTTCTCTCTCTCTCTCTCTCTCTCTTTCTCTCTCTCCCGACCCTCTCTCTCGCAGGCACTCATGTGATGGAGGGATCTGGGAGGATGCTGGTCACTGCAGTCGGGGTGAACTCTCAGTCTGGAATCATCTTCACTCTGCTGGGGGCAGGAGAGGGAGAGGAGGAGAAAAAAGAAAAGAAAGGTAGATGTAAAGCAGACGGCTCAGATAATCACACACACACACACACACACACACACACACACACACACACACACAATTAAAGCAAGTGAGGAGGTGAGAAGCCAAAGAAGCTTCATTCACTAGCCAACAGTGAAAAACTCACATGCACACCTATGGAGGTAGGAAACAGAGACAATAAGAGTGACAGAGACAGAGAGAGAGAGAGGGAGAGAGAGAGACAGAGAGAGAGAGAGAGGGAGGGAGGGAGAGAGAGAGGGAGGGAGAGAGAGAGAGAGGGAGGGAGAGAGAGAGAGGAGGCAGGATCTGAACACCAGGAGAGAGGCAGGGAATGGGGAAACACAATATTTCTTGACCACCATCAGTATGGGGGGAGTGGAGAGGGACTGGTGCTGGTTTATGTAAGAGAGAGAAAGTCTCTTTTAGATGAATGGAGAGGCAGCTAGGTGAGTGCCTGGAGGAATATTTATGAATGGGAGGGAAGACGTACAGTACATGTGTCACCTCTGTACACTAAAGGAAGTGTTGACTTTATTAGTGAGTATCAAGACTGGAACAAACCCAGTATTTAATGGACATGCAAAGCCAGGCAATACCTTAAAAATAACAAGAAAAAGAATTCAATAAAACAGACAAGAAAATACTTGTGACTTGATCTTAGTCATATACTATAGCCTGTGTGAGAGTCAGAGGTTCTGAGAGTACGGATCCATTTCAGCTGACTCTTTTTCCTTCTCTCTCTGAAATGGAGTGAGAGGGAGGGAGTGTGTGTGGAGGAGGAGAGACACTTTTGTGCTGATATCCCTCTGAAGCTTCTTCTGTGTGTTTTCGGCCATTTGTATCTAGAAAGACTGACAACCCCTTCACAGTTTGTGCGTTAAAAAAATGCTTTCAGCAATAATGTCATCCAACAGCATCCAGGGTTTCCTGTAAGCCCAACCTAGAGTAATGTTAAGTGTCTCAAACATGTATCCCTGAGTCTTCAAGTGTGTGTGCAGTGCAGACAAGGCTTAAAACCATGGGCCGTTCCACAGCAAGCACAAATAGTCAAATGAAGTTTAGTGTGCTTTTGGTTAGTTTGGTTGAATGTTAATGTACATGTATGTGCATGTGCGTGCGTGTATGTGTGTGTGTATGTGTGTGTGTGTGTGTGTGAGTGTGCTTGCGTGTGTGTGTGAGTATGTGTGTGTGTGTGTGTTTGTGCATCTGCTTCCATAGTTCCGTGCTCTCTTGTTTCCTTCACTCAAGAACATGGTGTGCTCTGTCTCCCATTCTGTCTCTGTCACTTTCTATTCCCATTACTCTCTCCCTTTCTTTTTCTTTCTTTCTTTCTTTCTTTCTTTCTTTCTTTCTTTCTTTCTTTCCCCTTCTCCTCTTTTTCTTTTGCTCTCTCTCCCTCTCCCTCTCTCCCTCTCTCTCTCTTTCTCTCTCCCTCCCTCTCTCTCTCTCTCACAGGCAAGCAGCCAGAGGCAGCAGTGGAGACCAATCAGAATAAAGGTACCAGTGGGACTGTAGAGTAGATGAATGAGAGTCACAGTGGGGTTAATTATTTTACGAGCTCAGTGGAGCTGCTGCTAAATGGGAACCATCATTATAAAGAAGTGTTAATGTCATGTATGCATCCATGAACATTTATGAAAGTGTTATGCAACTGGGTAAATGAGTCTGTTATGTTGTGTGATGTACACTGACATCTCCTGATGTAGCATTCGCCACACCCAGCATACATGACCGTAGGGGCTTCCGCAGATCTTTTTTGTGCAGTATTTCACAGCCGTTGTGTGGCTGTAGTGGAGTAGTCTGTGTAGAGAGGACCCCACCGATCTGGGGGCTTGCTAGGGGGTGTGGAACTTGTCCGGGGTTTCCACTGTGTGACTTTGTCCTGCGTTCGTCTTGCTTTCTCTCGCTGTGTGTCCGGACCGTGATGTGTGCGTGTGCGTTGGTCGCCACATCCGGCTCTCCTGCGTGACGTGACGCTCGACTTCTCTGTCCCACCAACCAGCCAAGAAGCAGGACGGTGCGGTCGCCATGGAGATGCAGCCGCTGAAGAGCGCGGAGGGCGGCGAGGTGGAGGAGAGGGAGAAGAAGAAAGCCAACGTGCCGAAGAAGGAGAAATCGGTCCTGCAGGGGAAACTCACCAAGCTGGCTGTGCAGATTGGCAAAGCAGGTAATTGGCACCTCACTGGGCCAATCAAAACTTCTATCAAGACAGTGGGCATTGAGTGTTTCCTCCAATATAATTCCACCGATAGCACTTTGTCTGTAGCACTTTTAGTCCACGTGTGGTGGACAGGCATGATTCTGCAGACAGCAGTCATCCACTGCGCTGTTGTCCCTCCAGGTCTTGTGATGTCAGCCATCACAGTGATTATCTTGGTGCTCTACTTTGTGATTGAAACGTTTGTGGTGGCGAGGCGGACCTGGATGCCTGAATGCACCCCCGTGTACGTGCAGTATTTTGTCAAGTTCTTCATTATTGGAGTCACCGTGCTGGTGGTGGCTGTGCCTGAGGGTCTCCCCCTCGCTGTCACCATCTCCCTCGCTTACTCAGTGAAGGTAAGGCCAGATGTCCCCCGGGGTGTGTGTGTGTGTGTGTGTGTGTGTGTGTGTGTGTGTGTGTGTGTGTGTGTGTGTGTGTGTGTGCACTTATGCATGCACCTGTGTGAAAAATGAGCAGATATCGTGGAGTTTGGAGATTACATAAAGCAATTCAGACACACAGAAATGCATTAGTGTTTGTTTTTTCTGGTTGCTGTGTGCTGTTTGTTGATGAAATATAATATCAACAACAAAGACCCACATGGATCTAGAAAACCCAGAGCACCTCATAAACTTACCCATGTTCACCCAGAAAATGATGAAGGACAACAACCTGGTTCGCCACTTGGATGCCTGTGAGACGATGGGAAATGCCACCGCCATCTGTTCAGACAAGACCGGCACCCTGACCACCAACCGCATGACGGTGGTGCAAGCCTACGTGGACGACCAGCACTTCCGCGAGGTCCCTGACCCCAGTCAGATCAACCCCAACACCCTGGAGATGATAGTCAGTGCCATCGCCATCAACAGCGCCTACACGTCCAAGATCATGGTGAGCGCTTGCACAGCAGGAGGCGGAGCCATGAGATCATGGTGAGCGCTTGCACGGCAGGAGGCGGAGCCATGAGATCATGGTGAGCGCTTGCACGGCGGGAGGCGGAGCCATGAGATCATGGTGAGCGCTTGCACAGCGGGAGGCGGAGCCATGAGCAGCACCAGGATTAGTAGAAAGCTTTCAAAGAGAGTCTAAAACGGGCCGCAAACACTGAGTCACGACCTGACATTTTCCATCGTTGCTCATGTTGTTGCCTCACTAGCCACCAGTCACGTGACTCACGTGGTTTCTGAGCGTTTATGGCTCCTGGTGAGATTCATTAAATGGACTGGAGTATATTTTTGTATACAGACGTTAAAAGGTGGTAAAAGGTGATGATAAAAGGAAAAGACTCATTTCTTGTTTTATTTCTAAATCTTGCAACTCTTTATATTACATGGAGATTACAGATTTCACGCACCTCATATTTTAACCTTTATTCTTCTTTGTTCTCTACCTCTCTCTTTTTCCACGTCCCATTTTTTTATCTCTCATTCTCTCCTCTCCTCTCCTCTCCTGTCCTCTCCTCTCCTCTCCTCCACCAGGCACCTGATGTGGAAGGTGGCCTACCTAAGCAGGTGGGCAATAAGACGGAGTGTGGTTTGCTGGGTTTCATCCTGGATTTGAAGCAGGACTACGTTCCCATCCGTGAGCAGATCCCCGAGGACAAGCTCTACAAGGTCTACACCTTCAACTCCGTCCGCAAATCCATGAGCACTGTTGTGCAGCTGCCCGACGGGAACTTCCGCCTCTACAGCAAAGGAGCCTCTGAGATCCTCCTGAAAAAGTCAGTGACTATTATTGTCACCATTAATTTCTAATCACTTTTAAGTATCACTGTGCTGGTACTATTAGATTTTAACAGTCACTTAACACAATATTACATTGTTACAATACCACAAGTATCTTACTATGCCATTGACTTTTAATTAAGTCATTTTTAGATTTAAATTCATTTTTAAATTATGTGGATAATACACATATGTGGACATTGCCTTCTGTATTCGTCATATCTGACCCACAACGGTATAACGAAACATCACACGCAACCTTTCAAGCAGTGTGTATAGAAATATTCGTTTTGAATGTTTCTCCTGCTGTTTAATGTCGTCTGGCATGTTCTCCCTGCCTGTCTGTCGTGACTCTGTCCTCCAGGTGTTCATCCGTCCTGGGGGAGGGCGGAGAATCTCGCAGCTTCCGGCCGCGTGACAGGGATGAGATGGTGAAGAAGGTGATCGAGCCCATGGCGTGCGAAGGCCTGCGCACCATCTGCATCGCCTACCGTGACCTGCCTGCCGACCCCGAACCAGACTGGGAGAGCGAGGCCGAAATCGTCACTGACCTCACCTGCATCACGGTGGTCGGCATCGAGGATCCCGTCCGGCCCGAGGTACGCGGAGGCCCGGACGGCCCTCGATTCACGGGTTGCTGGTGAGCAAGCTAGGCGGTGGGGGGAGGGTGCACATGTTTACCCGTGTTCGTCTCTAACTTAAGGTTCCCGAGGCCATCCGGAAGTGTCAGAGGGCTGGCATCACTGTGCGCATGGTCACCGGTGACAACATTAACACAGCACGTGCCATCGCTGCCAAGTGTGGCATCATCCAGCCCGGCGACGACTTCTTGTGTCTGGAGGGCAAAGACTTTAACCGACGAATCAGGAACGAGAAAGGGGAGGTGATGTACTCCTCCTCTAACACCAGCGGTTTTTCTCAGCAGAAGAGAGAGAATTCCCAGTCCAACCTGCTACAGGCTACATAAACCGACGACACTAATAATAACAACACGATCTCCATCTCTCTGCTGGTTTGTGTGTTTCAGATTGAGCAGGAGAGAATCGATAAGATCTGGCCCAAGCTGAGAGTCCTGGCTCGCTCCTCCCCCACTGACAAACACACTCTGGTTAAAGGTTAGGGGGCTGCCCTATTCACTTTGAGAACAAACAGGCTCATCATGCGTGTAGTTGTGTACACTCCATGTTAATGTCACAGGATAGGCTGTAGATCATGTGTATCAGTCCATGAGGTCCCACTCGTTCTGGGGTTGGTGTCAGTGCGCCATGCTCAGGTTAAGCTTTGCGGATGGTCTGCAGGGATCATCGACAGCACTGTGCTGGAGCAGAGGCAGGTAGTGGCTGTAACAGGTGATGGAACCAACGATGGGCCTGCTCTAAAGAAAGCAGATGTGGGCTTTGCCATGGTAAGTGTGCTGCACTAACTGACAGGATTCTGTGATGCTTTCCTCCCATTTATCTAAATATCCATCCATCCATCCATCCATCCATAGATACATACATACATTCATCCATTATCTTTTTAGCGATTCGTCTATCTTTTAATCCATTTGTTCATCTTTTTTATTCTCTTAATAAGTATGCTGTGATTAGAGTGTTCTCTGTGCTGTGGTACGGATTATACTGCAGAAAACCCATGTCACACCAGTGTACTGTAATGATCTCCCAGCTGGCCTAGTGGCAGCAAAACAACATTCATTCTCTGGTATTCATGTCTTATTGCCGTTTTCCATACAGTGTTTGATTTTATTAAAACAGTCATTCATGTTTTTTTGTTTTATTGTAAAATTCAATTCTGGTTTACTACCAGATGAAAATTGTGTTAGCAAGATTTCTTACTACATGCTGCTTTCTTTGGGCAAGTGATTATAAAGACTTTTCACTACAGTGCACATGTTTTATTTGAGGCCTGTGATTATGAATGTAAAAGTTACACAGTTTGTGGACTTGCTGGTTGTTGGTTACTGTACAAACTCCAGTTTTGACTGACTTGCAGGAATTGGTGTAGTACTCTGGGTTTCTGGTGCAAACATTAAATTCTCTCTCTCTCTTTCTCTCTCTCTCTCTCTCTCTCTCTCTCTCTCTCTCTCTCTCTCTGTCTCTCTCTCTGTCTCTCGCTCTCTCTCTCAGTGTCTCTCTGTCTCTCTCAGA
>JAOYMR010000022.1:4998639-5009333 GCA_025802075.1 Tenebrosternarchus preto
GTGTGTGTGAGTGTGTGTGTGTGTGTGTGTGTGTGTGTGTGTGTGTGTGAGTGTGTGTGTGTGTGTGTGTGTGTGTGCCCGCCCTTCTTTCCCTTCTAATGTTCCGTTCAACAGTGTACAGTGACTCTAACTCCCCGTCTCGTCCTCTGGCTGTGTTTATGTGTGTATTCCATCATCTCTCTATGTTTGCCTTACCTGCCTGCTTCTATCACTGGTTCGGTCTCTTTCTAAATGGTCGGATACACACATACCTAAGCATTTGTTTTGTGTTGGCTGTATATGTACCTGTGAGCTTCCATTTGTCTTTCTGTCTGAAGCCTGGTGTTCTACTTTTGAGTTCATGAGAATGACCGTAATCGTCTTGACTGTGAATGACAGTGGTGAACTGACCGTATGAGACCATTTCCTGCTGCCTATGGTTTAGTTTTGCTTGTTATCCCTCTTTGAGAAACCCTTAAGATCTGGTTGTGCAAGATATACCTGAGATTCAAAAAATGATCCCTATTCAAATACTGATGATGCTTTGAAAAAACACATTGAAAGTATAATTGGAATTAAACAATGCATTGACTTTACTTTTACTATGATGGAAAGAGGAATCTGATGGTATGTTGCAGCACTTGATCTTGAGCTGCTGTCTGTTATTATTAAAGCTGTCCAGGGAGGTTCTGGGTCGTCCCATGACAAGCTCTACCAGACACATACTAAATGATTTCTTTGCTCTTACCCCTTTCTCTACCCACACCCTCTGTCCTTTCTTACTTTTACCACTCTGCCACTCTTCTTTTATATTTCTTTTCCTTCTCCTCCATACATATTACCCCCCCCCCCTTTATTCCCCCTCTCTTCCTTGTGTTTTCCTCTCTTCCCCTCCTGTCACGCAGATGCGGGTGGTGAAAGCATTCCGTAGCTCTCTCTATGACGGCATTGAGAAGCCTGAGTCCAGGAACTCCATCCACAACTTCATGGCACATCCCGAGTTTCTCATCAACGACTTCGTCCATAACATCCCACTGATTGATGACACGGACATTGATGATGAATCAGAGCTGTCCAAGTACAACCACCACCTGCATCCCGCACTCCGCAAGCCCCCGCCTCCTCCGGTCCAAACCCAGCAGCGTTCCCGCCCACCTCTACGCCCCTACCGTCAGTACAGCCTCCCTGCCACGCCCAACTGCAACAACAACGCCATCAAGAGCACCATTCACCTCCTGAACCACCCCACAGACCACACTGGACACTGGACCTCCCCTTCCCGACAGACGTGCCCCCTCCTCAGCCTGGAGACCTCACTATGACTGCCTGTGCTTTGGAGGAAGGGCACCTGGAGGACTTTGAGGATAAAGACATGTAAGCAATGAGAGCTGGAGGTGGTAGGGAGGGGAGCTCCTGTGGACACAGCACTGTGTGCTCTACCCCAGCCAATTAAAAAAAAAAAAAAAAAGACAAGATCCACTGAAGCACCGCCATTCGCTCTTACCATCACCACCACCCACTGAAGCACCACGAGTCCCTTCGTCTTTACAGCCCCACAGACACCCCCTCCTCTCACTGTGTGAAGGGGAGACCAGAGTGTTGTGGACCTGTGATAACTGAGACCGGGCCTAGGAAGGTGAGAAAGGCATCCCCATTGGAGGGAGGGGGGTAATTTCATATGGGACTTTTAATGGTAAATCCACGTTTGTCACTTTTGACTTTCCAGAGTGCAAACGCATGATGAGCTCCCTGCAGGCAGAGCAGGGCTCAAATCACTCCATTTTTTATTGATGTTATTAACATCATTATTATTGTCATAACTACTTCTACAAACGTATTATTACGGCCATCATCATTCGTGCTCAAATTATTGTCATTATGTTTGGAAATACAATTTTTATTACTATATAACTAATGCTATATGGATGAGCTTTAACAACAACATTTATTTATTGATATATTTATTTATTAATTATTTATTATCACCCGCTCAGAAACATTTCACCATTTTTGCTTTGTCTATTTCTGTGTGTGTGTGTGTTGTGTCTGTCCTATAAAAAACAAATACATAAGTACTAACAATACAAAGTTACAATAAATTTAAACTTAAAAGTAAATAAATTATAATGCATCTGCAAATAGCAAAACAAAACAAAAACATTACTGCCATTTATTCTTCTATTAGATCAAGTTACATTCATTGAAAATTTTATTTTGCAAGATTTTGCTCAAAACTTTATTGTTGATGCCCGTTGTTTGAGGTCAATTGCTAAACTCTCAAAGGAAGTAAGGTTTGTTTAAACTATACTCTCAAAGGAAGTAAGGTTTGTTTAAACTATACTCTCAAAGGAAGTAAGGTTTGTTTAAACTCTCAAAGGAAGTAAGGTTTGTTTAAACTAAAAGCCATTCTTATGATTTCATAATACTTTAATCATCTAAGTGTACTGGTTGAAATATGCTACAAGGTAGATCATTTCAATGTCTTTTCCAGTGATGTATAATAGCTGATATGATGACCTTTATATCAGCACAGGTATTATGATTCTTTCAGAGATCACATTGGTTGATCTACCACAGTTGAAAATGGATGTGGTTTTGCCCAGTCTCAGCGTTCCATTGTGTTTATCAGGACTGTTAGTTCAGTTTCCATGTATTGCGAATTACACCAACAAAATGCATTTACCCTTTAAAAACATTGTGATCTAATATGATTCACTCATAACCTAAACATACTTGCTGGCCCTTTAAATCCATTCATAGTCACTCATTATTTTAGACATTGCTACATTTTTTGTTGAGGTTGTCAACTAGGGGTATATGTTTGAGAAGAAGTCAAACGTGTTGCAAACTGTGGTTTCAGTGTGTGAAACCAGGACAGAAAATCCCATCCTGTACTGCCAGTGTTTTCATCATGTAACCAGTAATGAAAGATATGAACGTTGGATAATCTGTGACATCACTTTTGCACATTATCAGGGCTCACTGGTTTGGACAAACAGTTTAAAGGTGAAACACCCCTGTGGTCACCAGTAGACTTTGACAAGATGCAAGTACACTGTTTTGCTTAGGTGGGTCTCTTTTGGTATCATAACTGGGATACCAAAAACTTGAATGCTGACCAACACGCACGATATACCATACCACAGCATGCATGATGTACCATGACACATTGTAGAACATTAGATTCGAGTACATTCCATTCCAACACTCCATAGATTTGAATACTGGAAGGGACAACATCTTTTTGTAGCCCATTCAGGGTTGGTTCAACTAAGATCATATAGTCAATGCATTGCAATGCAATACAATCATCTGGGGGATTGGACTGGCACTTATGCAACAGACTGCCCTGTCCACAGCTCTGTGTAATAAGCTTGACAACATGTACATAAGGCTCTCAGAAATCCTTTATGTATATAGAATACTTTTCTAGAATGCCCAGTTGTCACAGACTGGCAAATGTTGAAAGCATACAATGCAAGCATGAACATCGGTGGGACATCACGTCATCGCATTGCTCAGTGGTGTCCGTACAGAGCATGTGTTCATATCATAGCGCATCTTGCTGCCATTGTTCGACTTCATCTTTGTGTATCGATAGTCCATTTTCACTAGTTTTCACTGTGTCTTCAGCAGTAGGTGGACATACATTTCTCCTTACGGTCATTTATGTGCTGTCGCCTGCTAATATTCACCAGTTCCTTGGCCCTTTTTCCCATATGGCTGCAAAACCGAGTCTGGGATTGGAGTAGTGCCTCGCTGCCACTCTCACTGATTAAAACGAGTGATTAAAATGGGTGGACTGTCCTGCAGTCATCGGGCCTTTGGAGATGATGGCTGTCTTTGTCCTGTGGTTAACTCTGAGAACACCAAGGAAGAGTATCAGGCTTACTGAGACAGGATTCCTCCACCCATTTCAAACACTATATAGAAGTAAAGGTTTTGCCTCTTTATGTGTGTGTCAAAACCACTGAAAGGCTCTATGTTACTCAGGCAGTCCCAGTGGAGTCTCATCTACTGAGAGCGCTGGTAGGTTTTGAGGGAACATGGATCCATTCAATGCACAGACACGGTCAGCTCTCTAACATGATGGCCAACAAGGGTAGAAATGATCACTGAACTTACTCAACCCATAAATATGATGTATTTTTGCCTAACCTTATCTAATCTAATCTTAAATGGATCTTAACTGTATCGAAATAGTCTTCAAAGCTATACTTGTCTCTGGATTGTTTTAAACCTGAATATCTAAGTTGTAGCCCCAAGTCTCATCCAACTCCCCAGACAGGGATGAAATATATATTGGTACTTGTATGGTATTCCTCCTTCAACTTCACCTATCAGCAGTTTTACCAAGACTCAAGATTCTGATAGAGGTGATACATCTGAAGGTGTATATGTACAGGAAATCAAATCATTCAAAAACTCCATCGTCTGCCTTTTGTTCCATTTCGTTGTAGGAAATCACTCAAGGTAAGGTGAAACACTTCAAAATGTGAAAAGAGTATATAATATATTTAATATAAAAGTTATAAGATATTGTACAACTGCACCACCGCTGTACATTTTTGCCAAAATGTGCACATGTGCATTTTTGTTTACAATTTAAGCACTTTTTTTGGTTTTATTCTTTAGGCCTATGTCTCTTCCTCTGTCTTTATTTCTCTTTTTGCTTTTTTGTAAAGAATTGAAATTAAACATCTTGTACATTATTATAATTATTATTATATAACTATTATTATTGTTTTTTCCAGCAGTGCTCTTTTAACTGATGGACAAAGCCAGACAGTTACACATTCTCCTGATAGTCTTACTGCGCTACAATGAATAAAAAAAGACAAAAAAAATTTAAAAGAGAAAAAAATCCAAACTATTAAATATATTAATAATTACCTGCCTGTTACTTAAGAGAAAAAAGTATCTATATATGATGAAAGAAACACACCTGTATACTGTAGACTAAACTGTATGGAAATCTAAGAATTTACTGGGAAAATAAGTCAACACTTTTTGTCTGTATAAAAAAACAATCAAAGTATTCTACAATAATAACTTTGACCAGTGTCTGTGTTTGTGTTTCATTGTGTGGTTGTGCTCATTTCTTTAATATGAGGGAACACATGCACCAGAATATCAAGATCAGTCTTATTAATTTGAACTCATTAACTGGATGTATATCATTCCTGGTAAAAGAAAGCCTGAGATCATTGCTGAACAGCTGTTTTTACTCGGCAGTAACACATATATGCTCTGATAACTGCCAAAATATGCTGCAGTGTTTGCCGATTCAGTTTTCACAACTGAATGACGATGTAATAGGAGTGTTTTTTCAATTACCTGATGACTATCATTACTGAAATAGTTGACAGATTAATGAAAGATTTCATTTTAGACCCAGTGCCTTCTGAGTTAAATTGCTCACAGATGCAGTGATCTGCTCAAACACAGCAGTGTTTTAACAGATATGTAGCCCACATAGTCTATAAATGCATATACAGAGAGCATGTTAACACAATCACTTTGCCTTACTGCTATGGGTCACTTCAACTAGCTGATTGCATGATAAGTGCTTTTTTCAATTCATTGAATTGAGTTATACTTGTCAGTAGAACTGTGCTCTGGTTGGCAGCTTGACCATCTAACAATATTGATTTAACTTGGGATACTCTAACAATGCAGTAGCATGTGAAAATGTAAAGGTTAGGTGGCATAGCTTTTTTGGACTGCTTTCAAGATGTACTGCGCACACCAAAAAACTTTAATCAAAAACAAGGGAGAATGCCAGTAAATTATCTTATATGTTTACTCCTGTTAAAATTATATTATGTATACTCCTGTTAAAATTATATTATGTATACTCCTGTTAAAGATGGAGAGGGAAGGTTAAAACAAGGGAGGTGCCTTTGATGTGACATCATTACGTCTGTAATGACCGACTATGAACCTTGACTGGAAGGTGTACAAACATATATAAGACAAACGCATATTAAACAAGTAGATCAAATGTTTTAAATGAGAAAATAGCGCAAGCTAACAAGAGAGTGTGAGAGGGAAAGAGACAGAAAAACAGACGCTGAAGAGAAAGTTAGAAAGTTAGAATGTTAGAATGCTTGCTGTCATAAACAGCTAATATGGCAGAAACTGAGAAAATATGATGGTATTTTGAGGACTGGGAGCGAGGAGGAAGGCAGATGGGATAAAAAGGTTTAAAAAAAAAACATTTAACAAAAACGTTAAATGTGAAATAAGAGCTTCACTCCACGCTGCCACTGACAAACACAAACACTGTTGTAAGGAAAAAAGACTTCTCTCCATAGTTCTAGATCTTTATTCCAATAAGCAGCAGTACAGTACAATAAAGTAAAAGCTGCTTTTTTGAGAGTGATCCCAGAGTGATTCCAGAGTGATTCCAGAGTGATCCCAGCATGATCCCAGCTGTACTGCTCCTTTCTCAAATTCTACTTAATTTCTTAGAACAAAAGTTATAGTAAAATATGCAGAGTTAGAGCTCACTGATTAATTTATTAATTGGGCCTGTGTCATAAAGGTATTTTGTAAAATTTAGAGAATGAACCATGCTCTCTTGTAATAATAATAATAATAATAATAATAATAATAATAATAATAATAATATGGAAAGAGAAAGATCTTAAGAAAAAGTGTAAAACAACTAAAAATTGGAAAAAGTAAAAAAGAACTTACTATTGTTTCACCAATAGTTGTTTTGTAATTTATCATTAGTCTGTGATTGGTCAGTTCAGATTTGGGAATCGTTCTGTTTTAAACACACTTTGGACTGGAGGATATTGTCCTGGATCTGGCAACCCAGGAGGCCAAACTTCGCAACTGCTGTTGAAATTGAATTTACTGTTATAGCTGCATATCCATTAGTGCAACTGTTTTCATACACCTGATGCATTACAAAATGCGTATGCACGTCCTCGAATTATGTAGCTAATTTACAGAATTTGGCTCTGATGTCTTTTTTAGCAGGAGGGAGGTTCCTGAAAGCTGTTCGTGGATCAGTTTAACACGTTAAACGACTGTTCAAGGCCACTATAAACACTATGGCGGGTTATTCAAAAGAACAGCAACTGTCTGTACGCGTTTACAACAGCCTTCAGGTAAATTATATGACAACATGTTAGATTTGTAGTTAACCACACATTGAGCGTGCTCATACATCTCACATAGAAGTTTTTTAACCCAAATACTGACTACAGCTAGCTAGCAATAGCTAACTGAGCTAGTTAACTAGCTGTTTAGCTAAACCTAGCGACCAAACCAGGTTAATTAGCAAACTAGCTAACCTTGCTAGTTCACGGACGCAACTATGATTCGCATTTACATCGGTGCTGTACTGTGTAAAGACTGCTATTTACACGAAAACCGGCTGTATCGGCAAGCTATCGAGACCCTTGAGCTCAATTTAACGATTAGCTTGATGTGTTCAGAGTCTCGGATGCCCTTTGGTTGATGGTCTTTACCTGAGAGAGGCGGACAGTATGCAAGATCTTGTGTGTAAGCCTTCGCTACATCGCATGGATATACTGAAATGGATTTGTGTCAGGTATGCTACTCTCCGGGCTAAATGAATTTATTTTGGGAGCTAGCTAAGCTAACGTTACGCTTGAATATTCCCTGATTGACTATAGCCAGCCATATAGCACGCACCATAAGCAATACTTTGGGTATAATGTAATATTAGATATTGGCTAGTATATTTAAGGTAACCGCACTGAAATGAAATTTGTGTGTATTGCAAAGAATCTGCCCATCCCTGAAGGAGAAATTCTCTACAATGAAGTCGTCACAGACTGAGGAAGTGGTAAAAGGTCAAGATAATTCTTTGCAAAATGTGTATCTTATTGCTCCACGTGAAAAATTGACAACCTAAGGTTATAATCGCTCTTTTTGTCACACAGAAATCACACGATTTGGCCATGAAATGATGCTGTGTAAAGCTGATGACCAGGAGTTAGTCAAGGTATGAATTTAAAAAAATATATTCGAATAAAAAGTAATCAAAATTGAGATTAAACTGTAACTTGCTTTTAAAGATAGCTAAAGCATAGGGAGAGCTACCTAGTGCCAGGTGGCATTAGTAGTTCACTGTATGTGGTATATGTTGACATTCCCATGATTATGTGGGAGTGATTAGGGTATTCTAGGAGTTGAAAATGTTCTAATGATTCAATCATCTGAAGTGTTTAGAAACCAGGGTGTGAATTCTTAAGAAATGTAACTAATTTTGCCACCTGCTTGAAATAAGATGGCTAATTTTCTGTATCTTACTTTGGTACACGTGTTCTGTGTTTTGTGTACAGGGATTCGCCTCATCACTCCAGCAGCTTTTGTTTTTTGAAGAACTTTTAATGATTGCCAAGGACAGCATCTATGCATCATCTCAGTAAATGCTTTCTTGTAAAACTGCTTTGTACTGATTTGCATTTGATACTTAAAATGTGTGAATAGCAGTATAAATATTCAACTTTGACGATGGCTCTCAATGATATACACAGGAGGAAATCTGGAGATGAAGGCATGAGGAATGAGGATCTTCTGGGAGAGTTAATGTCCCCTGAACACCTGCCTGATGTGATCCAGCTCATGAATCCTGTTTGCACACCCTGGTCTGCATACATACAGGAGCACCTAAGAGTCTCGCAGTCTGCTCAGTCCGAGGGGAACCGCAGAAAAGTCGATGATTCCAATAACAGGTTGAGTTGTAGTGCAGTTCTTCTGAAGTGTTCACTTGATGATGTTGGAACTGAGGAAGCAGTGGTCATCTGGACTCACCTGTAACTACATGTTCTTGTTTCAGGAGTCTGCATCATTCAGGCCTTGGTAAACTTGGTGGTGATGATTTAGGTGAAGCCACAGCCCTCCTGCAGTCCACTCAGGATGCCTTAGAGGAGCTCCGTAAGGAGGTGAGATGTCTGGAAGTAGTGGTCTTTCACCAGCTGCTTTTATTGTATAATGCACTTTTAACTCTTTTCTATTTGCTGCTGACCCTCTCTTATACCCAACTGCCCATCTTCTTTCTTAGTGTGAATTCCTGCAGTCACACCCATCAGGCTCTGGATGCTCACTTTCACCCTGCGCTCTAAAGCTGGCAATATCAGACATGGCTCAGCTTATGAAAGCCTTCAGCCAGGTCTACAGCACAGACTTCAAGGACTTCTGTCAGAGAGCGCCCCCTGTCCTCGGTCCCAGCACACAGGTCTTCCAGTGTGTACATCAGATGCTGCACACCTGCAACATGGTACTACTTCATATATTAAACACTTACTGATATTGTAGCTCTAGGTTGGATTAATGGTACTAGCAATATGAGGGATTATGCCACATGATTACCTTCCTTCTGCACACTGTAAAGCCATAGAAATGTATGTAAAGATGCATATTTATGCATGCATATGATGTAACAAATAGACTAGGCTGCAGTGGATGGGGGGAAAAAAATATCTCTGTCATGTAGGAGCTGGATGCTCTGCGGCAGCTGTCAGAAACCTCATCTTCACTGATGAAGACAGTGAAACGGATACAGGCAGACAGGCAGTACTGGGACAAGGGACAGAAGCAGACACTGGGTAAGTATTATTTATTTCTGTGACAGCAGCTTTGGAAATTAATGTATACTAATTTATTAGTATAATTTATTAGTAATTAAAGAACTTCATCTTTCACCTTCAGATGATTGTCATTGATATTTTTTACATTTACATTTTTTAAATTTGCATAATCAAATCCTGTAACATTTAAATTCTTTTCATGTTGTGTGATGATTTACTTCAACTTCATGTGATTAAAATACTTGTTAGTAATTTTAATGTCCATAACTTTTTTTTCAGCTGACCAACTGGAGACACTGAAGAATAGATACACTGCTTTTCTGTCACATCACCAGTCATAAACATTTTTAACTCACTTATCCTTGTTTTGGTCTGGATGTCTATGGTAACATTATTTGTAAGAGGTCACATTGTTATTCAAGGGTTTTTATATTCAAAGATTATTCTTGCTTCTGTTTGTAATGTCACTTTGTAAATGTGCCCATTCATCTTATTTGTCTAAAACAGAATTATGACCTTGACTTTCTAAAACTGATTAATAAAACTATCTGCATTATAACAGGCTTTGTCGCAATATAGGAACAATTCTGTGTTAGTGATTTAAAATGTAAAGTGAGCTGATGTGTTAATGGTTCAGGTGTCATATGTCTCCACTTTTGCAGGTACGCTGGGAAAATGAAGGGGTCATTTCCAAACACAAGTAATTAGTGAACTCTAAAGACTCTGGCAGAACTGTGATATCATTTCTCTCAACTTGTAAGTTGGATAAATTTAGTAGGTCAGGCTAATTTGCACATAAATAATCCCTGAAATGGTTTTCCTTGGGTGCCTCACATATGTTTTAGTCTTTAGCCACACTGTTGTAGCCTGATTTCTTGCATGCAGTATAAGACAGTGGTGAATGTAGATGCAAGACTGCTTTTTTTTTTTTTAAGTGATATTGGCTATAAATAAGACATTTTAGGCTAAAAAAAAAGCATGCAAGACTGACAGTCTAAAGACTAAATATCTGAACATTTTTGTTATTTTCCTTTTAAAAAGAATTAATGAAGTTTGTATTTGTTCGTGCGGGGGGGGGGGGGGGGGGGGGGGGGGGGGGGGGGGGGGGGGGGGGGGGGGGGGGGGGGGGGGGGGGGGGGG
>JAOYMR010000022.1:5018334-5038767 GCA_025802075.1 Tenebrosternarchus preto
TTGTTTTTTCTGTGGGTGGGACCGAAAATATGGTCTTCATATTTTCTAACTGAGATCCCAAGGTTGCCAAGCACGACTACAGCAAAGTACGGAAGAAACACACACATTATCGCTTTGCTTAGAAAAGTGGTACGAGTATAGAAACGACATAAGTATGTGCAATAATACTGAACGCCACTGAACCATAACGTTATATCTAACATGCTCTAAAACCGTAATCGATAAAAAGACGGAACGACCACAGCTGAAAACATCTGGACCTGAACCTTTACACATGCGCGCGCACGTTAAGATAGCAGCTGCACCGTGCTTAAGAAGTATAAAAGGGTTGCGCTACGGACGCAACTTTTAAAATTATTTCACTAGCCTACACTATAATAAAAGAGTTTAACTGGCTTTATGAACAACAAAAAAACCCTAAACTTTGTCCGTTTGTTAGCAAATGTTAGCTATCTAATCCTAGCTAAAACAGTAGGACACCCATACAAAAGCTGAACCATCATCTTCAGCAGTAAAACGGACAGAAAGTGAAACTTGACGAACAAAAGCACAGACTGCGGTTTATCTCAAATTAAACAAACCACAGATTTAAACAACCCACTCACCTGTTCGCTCTTTTCAGTTAGCTGTGCTAACTTTCCGAGCTAGCTTACCCGTGCTGGGTCTCTGCCCCTCTCACGGTGACGTGCGACGTGGGAGACGCCCTGAAGTTGCTGTAGTTTACAAGCGTTAGCTTAAAGCGCTAAAATTATATATTTTTTGTCATAGGCTAGTCCTTCTCCATCGGTGATTTTGGAAATTTACGCCATTGTTGCTACCGTGCAAATCTTTGAGAAGCCTAATTAAAACTTGCGCACCATTTCTGTTGTGGCTGTTTTGACACGTGCGGTATTAAAAGTTAGACCTGACCATCTGAGCTGTAGTAGGCCTACTTACAGCTGAGGTTTATTATACAGCCTTCAGATTTACAAGCAACTTGTCAGTGATAGGACCTACGTACTATACAAGTTAGGTAAAATCTACACTTTTACCGCATTCACATTTAAACTGTTTACGCAACACCCAACTACTGTATGGAGTCTGTCAATATAATAACTACATTTTACTATACAATTAATGCATTTGTAAGATGCATCCCTAGTTCTACATCTCAGCACAAAATGTTTTGACTCACTCCCTGCTTGTTCTTTTTTTCTGAGTAATAATTCCAAGACCCGATTCAGAAGCGGAACCCACCGTGTATGTGTGGACTGATTCTGACCGATGCAGTCTCAGTAACACACGCCTGGAGATCCGAGGCTTTAACCCCTCCAGCTAAGCCTACACAAACATTGCACCCAACTCACTTTCACAAACATCCCTTAGCAACAAATTTCCTCCTACAAAATGGATTCCTCTTCACTATGTAGTTTGAAGAAGCTATTTAATAATAATAAAATAAACAAAATTGAACCTATGCTTGCTATGAAGGCTCAACCTTTCCCAACAGCATATAGAAATGTTTTGAAGGTTACTTTATTCATATGTAGGCTCTAAAAGGTGGACAGAGGGTGAAACCTCACTGAAGTAATGCAACTCAAAACAGAAGTAAAAGCATCAAAGTAAAAGCCCATAAAAAAACAAAAAAGACTAGCATTTAAAATGCACATGCAACACAGCATCTAAATACAAACAGGATGTGAGGGGTGAAAGAAAAAGTCACCAACAGAACACACACACACACACACACAGTGGACCACTAATATAACCAAGTAAAAGACAATTACTTTCTTCAAATATATACCCCACTATTAGGTTTTCAAATACTCTGAAATGTACAGTACTAACCAAAGGTGTTGAGTACATACTACTGAGCAAATGGTTCCTATACTGGTTCCTATACCTGCTTGTAGGATGACGCAAATGCCTGTAATCTCAGGTAATTTTTCCTAAGCAGTGCTTACATGGCATTGTGCTACAATTCACATATGAAGGGATGTTTTCTTGATTGAAATATGTGGAGGGGAGAACAAAACCAAAAGGGCTTGGAATTGAGGAAAGAATTTTAAATTAATTCTGTCTTTTTGAACTTCTCAAATATGTGAATTATACTTTAAGTTTGTTTGCACAGTGACTTATCTGCATGCCAGCTATGGGCGGTGGCTGAACCTTAAATCGGTTAGATTTTGAGACAAAAGGACTGCACCTCTGGACAAGTTCAAAAGTCACACTCCCTTTCAGGAGCTTTGAACATTTACTTATGCAGTAATGGTAATAGAAATAATGGAAGCCATGTGTTTGTGTCCGTCCCTTAATAATAATAATTAGCATGCTGTGGGAAAACCTCACCAGTCTGCTAAAACTGCTAAAATTAGAATCAGTTTCCATTTATCCACAAGAAAAACCCCCATTCACAACTGCGATTTTAATACATCCGATTTTATTCAACAGCTGAAACGGCTCATATTGAATCTGAACCATTAAGAAGCAAAAAAAAAATAATAAAAAATAAAAAGAGAGAGAATCCATGGCATGTGTCACATTTTTGTTTGCAAAATGTACCTGTCAGTCAAAGCTAAACATGGGACAGATGAACAGGACAAGTTTGTTTGAATGGTTTGGAAAAGGAAAAAAAAAAAAAAAATCACTTTGGAGAACTTTATTGTTCATCAAAATACTGTAACAATCTTACTGTTCCCTTTAAGATTTAGTTCATACAATTCTGGACTACAGATTACAGAGAAACAAAAGCACAGAACTGAAGATCTAAATGAGTGACAGGAGGTGATTTTTGTTCAAAGAAATGTTGAAACATTAAGCGTATTTATTTTAAATCAAGAAAGGTTCATTACAAAGCGCGTCTCCCTCGTGTCACCTGCATCACGACCATAACGCCTACGTACAGCTCATTCTTAACGGCCTTTTTAATTCAATAATTATTGGCATACAAGTCCACCTTAAATTCAGTCTGACATTAGGGATGGTTCTCACAGAGATGATGAGAACAGAAGGTAGACGATGCTCAGCCCTAAAAAGTGCAATGGGGAGAGTCACACCCCCAAACAAAACAAAGAGAGATAGAACAAACCCAGAGCTGACACCAGTATTAACTCAGTTGTGTAAAAGGCACAAGAGGCATTATGAAGTTACAATAAGTGTAATGTCACCCAATGGGAAGTTAAAACATCTGTGCTCTTGCTAAAGGATGCATCACTTCTGTCCTTTCTGCTACCTGCAGTAGTTTAGCTCTGAACAGCGGCATCCGAACCAGGCAAACCCACTGTAGCAGCCACACTGTGTTAAGGACAATCGGTAACGCACGGATGTAAACCTTGGAGAATGAGACCCACCATGTCTTAAATCTGCGTAAACAGTACTACTGAACACAGCAAACAAAACCAAAACAGTCTGGCTGCCCTAGAGGAAGGCAAGCAGACCTAAGAGGAGGAGGGGGGGAGGGGGGGTACAGTACAGAGCAATGAGTGAGACAGCAAGAGTATTTTCAGTGTTTATGCATTTAAGACACAGGAGTAGAAAGTCTGGAGTATGTCTGGTGGTTGCTATGGTCGGGGTAGGGTGTGATTAGACAGTGATGTGGAACGGGCTCCCAGGAATGTGATCATCACCCCATTTCACCACCAAGATGTACTCCCCCTTCTCCTTCAGTTGGTACGACACGTTATAGAGGCGGTTGCCGAGGTGCTTGACCAGGATCTCTTCACAGGGTACTTTAGGCCCATCCACTCCAACCAGCAGCATGTTTCTTCCTGTTTACATAAATAAATGAAAGTTGTATAATTGAGTTTGAAATTTAGATCAAACTACCTCACGTGTTGAACTTCAATATGGGCAAAAGCTACAACCATCTCGAGTCAAATGTATACTGGATGATTAGTCATAATAAACAGTACCTGCTTTGCTACAGTCAACGCTGAAGCTATTTTTCTGGCCAACGAAGCCCTTTGTGAGGCCCAGACCCTTGGCCACTACGCGGCTGGCATCGGAGCTGGACCAGCCTGGTGCTGCCTGCTGGCTGGAAGTCACACTACGGGTCACAGGGTCAACCAGCACTGATGAGGTCTCATGCATGCTGTGGCTACTGACCAAGCGTGAACCTGCAAACAGAGATAAATCACTGTAACTGCACCTAAATATCAAACTTGGTTGACCCTTTGAGGTTTCAGAAATTTTTCACAGGGGAAAGAAAAACAACACCCTAATGAGTTAAAAAAAAAAAAAAAAGTAAATATATCTCACCAGTAATTTTAGCCTTAAAGGGGCTTCCAACAATGTGGTATGGTCCACCATATTTAATAGAAATTAGGTAGTTTCCAGGTGCCATTGGTGTGTAGGTGACCTTGTATCCTTCTGGGCACTCGTGACAGTCCATCTTCACCTTGGAGGGCCCATCGATAGTCACTGCCAGTGCTCCATGACCAGCTGAGCTTGTGTTCACTATGAACTCACATGGAGATCCTGCCCAGAAAGAGGTACAGGGTCAAACCACACTTACACTTTTATACCTCCCTCCCCCTCCACCCCCATGGTTCAAACCATCACAAACCTGGCATCAAGGGAAATGACAATGCCATGGATCAATAGCCTCACCTGTGGTGCCTCCCTCCAGACCAGCCCCATAAGCAGACACCATGCCTGGGTCCCCGGCCTGCCCAGTCTCCCCCACCCGGATCTTGAAAGGGCTTCCGGGGATGTGAGAGCCGTTGAACTTCACGTCAATCAGATATAAGCCATTCTCTCTTGGAATGAACCTCACTGCATACTTGTCTGGGAGTAAAGAGAACATGAGACAAAGGAAACGAGGTATTCCAGGTATTGTTAGTGACCTGAATGTTTGGCTTGTACCACAAATTATTCTCAGAACAACAAAGATGCAACATTCTGCAGCATTCAGATACAAAAGCAAATGCTGTTACAATGAGATTAAATGCCCTGCAAAATGTACGATTGCCCCTTTCTCTGTCCAGTCAGCATCACTATTGCACACTTCAAGTGTAAAAGGAAATCCATCTCAACACCCATGAGGCATTCCAAAGGAGAACACTTCAGATTAATATACTAGTGCAATAGCACTGAATCAAGTGTGAAAAGCAGCTAAACAGAACAGTAGCTCCTACAAAAGTTGCAGACTATTCAAAGTTCTTTCAATGCACTCAGCGAGAGCAGTCTGCCATCAAGGTTACCTTCATCGATTTCAGTGACGCAGCACTCCTCCAGGGCTCCAGACGGGCTGTGAACTTTAGCGTCAATGACGCCCTTTGCCCCATTCAGGCTCACAGCAAATGAAGCTGGCTGGTTCACCTTTAAGCCGGACTCCTGCGTTCACATAAAAACTTCCACAAATCAACTCGGCTTCACACCGAGCCGCAGAAATGTGCAAACACCCAATACACTTTGTTTTTAGTAACTACAACGGTATCAGTGCTACTGCTAATGCATCTTACCTTTAGGCTAACAGAGTTAAAGAGAGGCTAAATGAGAAGTCCTTATAAAAGATGACAGTAAACAACAGCAGGCAGGATTGAGAGCAGAAGAGATGGGGTAGGAATGGAAAGGCTGGGAAAAGAAGCCTCTTTTGCCCTCTTTAACCCATTAGCCCCCTGCTTCCATCCCTGCAGGCCATGTAGGGAGGAAGGCTGTTGGAAGCCTTTAGGACAAGGCACGAGAAATACAAACAGTCCTTCAGTATCCCACAATCCCTGGCACAGCCCATCACCACAGCAGCAGAACGTTGCAGCGCTAATCTGTCCTCACCGATTCAGAAGCTCCTTCAGTTTTAGAGCCTCAAAATTACCACCGGCACCCGAGAGTGTGTGACGTGTTATACAGTTTGATGTATAACTGATCTCATATTTCACTGACTGCAGCATTAATTAAACCCTATATTATAGGACACATCTCGCTCCCATGGAGTGGTTGAAGAAATAATTAAGGCCAAAAGCATCTACTTTAAGCACCTGCCATCAATACACAACTTGCTAGATGTTTCAGAACTTTGCATTTGCCTCCTCCCCCCTCACTGTGCGTTAATCATGCTATAGGTGTTCTGCTGCTGTGCTGAGGGTAGCATGGGACTCGCTTTGGGCGGACAAATGTCTGTCTTCCTCGAAGCCTCACCTGAAGACTGGCAACAGTAAGACGGCGGGCGTCATCAGAGGGCGACGCGACGGGCACAACGAAAGGGCTGTCGGGGATGTGCTCATCGTTGAACTTGATGGAAACCTCATAATCTCCTGCAAAGCAAGTCCATAGTCAGATTACGGTGCACCTCACCATTGGGATGCAAGGAACCCCCCCCCCAAAGTGTGCGCTTTAGAAGGGTGATCCACAGCAAGCAGGACTCGACTACTCTCCCTCACTCACCAGGTTCCTGGACAATGTAGGACACGCCACTGGACCCGTCTTTGCGGTCTTCGAAGGCGATCTCGGCCTTGCTCGGTCCCTCCACGGCGATGGACAAGCCTCCAGCTCCAGCCTCACGCGTCCATATGCTAAACTCAGCTGAAGGAAGCCGATTGAAGTACAATGCGTGATGAACCCTTTTCAGTCAGACTCGCCAACAACCAAGTTTGATTTTTATTTTTGTATTTTTAAATGAACACGCATGTAATGAACAGACAAGCAATTACCAGGAACTCCTGCTTCTGCCCTCTCCAGTCCCGGACCTCCTGCACGGACTTTATGAGCACCCCCTTCTCCAAGAGGTCCCACAGTGAACTGGAATGGAGAGCCCGGGACATGCTGGCCCTGGTACTTCACACTGACTGTGTGAACGCCCATTTCAGTGGGCACGAAGCGGATGCAGTAGGTGTTGTTCTCTCCCTCCATGATCTCAGCTTTGTGCACCTTCCCAGAGGGGCTGGTCACCTGGGCAGTCATGTCAGCGATGTTGATCTCTATAGGTCAGAGGATAAAGGTCAGGTTAATTGAGGAACTGAACATTCAGAAAAGATGCAGCAAGAGATTAATAATGAATACTGTAGGAAAATGTAGTGCCATTTACCAGGAATCTTCAGACTCAGGTCACACTGACTACCGACATTGGCGACAGATGCAGCTGTTCTCTTGCGAGTGATGCTCTCCTTCATCCTGCCCTCGCCAGTCACCTTCACTGTGAAGGCACTGCCTATAAGGGAACAGAAACAAGCTATTGGAAAGGTACACCGATTTTGCTCACCATTTAAAACAAAAAAGGACGGCAGGCACACATACCTGGAACATGCTGGTCAGCAAACTTGATGTTGATTATGTAATTTCCTGGCTCAGTGGGGCAGTACGTGACCTTACAGGTTCCATCCTCCTGATCTTCAGTGTTGATGTCCACCTTGCTGGGCCCTTCAATGGACAAGCTAAGACCCCCGTAACCTTGGGCAAACAACCAGCACCACATCCATTAGTACACATTAGTTACAAAATGACCTAAAGAATTCCAAGAGTGGGTGTCTCCGTCTGCTTTTCATAAAAGGCAGCCCATCCTCACCTGCATCCCTAGTGTCGATGATGAACTCGGCCGGCTCAAATGTGCGTGCCTCACTCAGGCCCTGGCCAGACACACGCACCCGGCTGGCGTCTGCAATCTCTGACTGGTTGATCATAACAGCGATGGGGCTGCTGGGAATATGACGGCCATTTTTCTTTATGTTGACAAGGTGCTCGCCAATCTCTTTAGGCACAAAAGAGACACCTGGAAATGTACCAAACACAACCAATTAATAAAAACCAATCAAAAGCAAAAAATTATAAATATGCCTTTTATCCCATTAAAGGATGTTTGCTACACCATAGGAAGCAAGGAGGAAACCTACCATATGTACAGGGTGTTCTAACCAACAGATGGTGGGGGTGGTAAAATAAAGGGCGTTGAGGACAGAAGAGCAACACCTCCCCCCCCCCGACCTACTTACCCACGTGACCATTGCGCAGCATCTTCAGCAAGCATGGCTCTTCACGACCAGAAGGTGTGGTGAGGGAGGCAGTCAGCTGGCTCAGGTCCAGCTCTCCAATGTCCAATGGGATGTCAGCAGCAGAGCCCACTTTCAGATGGGACATGCGCATGGAGTCATCACCTGTGAGCCGAGACAAATAAACGAACATGACAACACTGATGTACGCGTAGTGGACGGTCCAACGTGGATTACAGAACCATTAGCACAAGGGAAACATTAGTTTCTTCAACCATCCACAGAGTTTCTGACCTGTGATCTTTGCCACAAAGGGGCTGCCAGGGATGTGCTTGTCATTGTACTTGACCAGGATGTTGTAGTCTCCAGGCAGAACAGGGAGGTAAGACACTGTGCAGGTGCCATCCTGATTGTCTGTGCAGCTAATGTCTGCCTTCGAAGGCCCCTCAATCGCCAGAGAAAGACCACCTGATGAACAATAACAGTTAGCCATCTTGTGTTCCATTGCACCACCTTTACTACCCACAACCACAACATCCCCCCCACCAACTTTGGTCTATGAGGTATTTGACATTGGTGGTGCTGAAAGTTTTAGAGACTTGAGTGTTAAGGAGCAAAGTTCTGCTGTACCTTCCCCAGCATCTTTGGTGTTAACAGTGAAGACTGCAGGCTTATTCACCATGCCATGGATCAGACCAGGGCCATAAGCAGTCACATGTCCACTGTTAACAAAATCCACGTAGAATTGCAGTGGACTTCCTGTCAGGGGGAAACAGAGTTGAGTCCAAGATGCTTTATAGATTTGGGTCATTAAAGGTTGAATAAACATCAAAGTTTACACATGCAAGTACGTGTTTTACCTGGAATGTGTATTCCATCATATTTGATGTCCATCTCATGTAACCCAGCTTCAGTGGGAGCATACTTCACTGTAACAGTGCCGTCTTTGTTATCCGTGATGTCTGGCTTGGCCACCTTTCCAGACGGCATTCTTACTTCACCTGAGAGAGATTCAGCAGGTCACGTCATTTCAGAGTCTCCTTCACATGCTCTGCAAAAGAGCAACACATCCAATAGCACTTGCCTGTGATCTCTCCCTTCTGGATGGTGAAGGGAATGACCAGGTCAAAGGGCCTCAGTCCAGCCACATCCAGCCCATTCATGCCCATAGACCGGTCGGTTGCCTGAGAAGCAGGTAAAAGATCATTACTCTGACCTCACCTAGGGGACGCAAGATCATTTAGCCATAAAATCAACCTGAAAAGGGTCTTATGGGTCATTTTTGGATGAAATATTGCACAGTTTGACACCTATGAGAAACCATTAAGAGCAAGAGAAAAACAAACCACAATGATCACCAGAAAAATGACCATTCCAGTTTATCCTTAATAGCTTGAACTGTCTCATTATGCATTTGTAAAGACAACACAAATATTTGAAAAAAGTACAAAAAACTACAATTTAAACAGTGAGGAGATTTAAGCAACAATGGCTGAAAGAAAAATGAAGAGTGGGTACATTATGAGGAGTGGGTACGTTATACCCAAAAAAGGGAAAAAAATGATGGTAACGAAAGATGACAGCTGCCAACACGAACACTGTGTTGAGAGAGAGAGAGATAGAGAGAGAGAGATGACCTCATGACAAGAGAATGAAGGCTCAGTCTGATTCGCTAGTCTGGGAAAACGTAGAGTGAAAGCCAAGCAGACGAGACAAAGTGACTCACAGGGACATACTACAGGAAAAAGGAACCGACCAAACTGAATAAAACCACAGCAAGATCAACAAATAGCAACACCCAACACACAGCACCAACTTCTGTCATTTTGTGCCAGCCATTTTGTTAAATGCGGATTTCCACATTTTATTGATTTCAAAATGGCTGCCGTTTTCTGAACTGGACCAGACTGGAAGTTGACACAGGACCTACACCTGCAGGGAGAGAATATAGCAGCTGAAAAGTGGAGATGAAAAAGAAAGAGGGAGCACAAAGGGGAACGTCAACGATGAACAAGATGAGGCAGACATGGTGACGGAGGAAAGCAGAAGTGTCAGTACCCATGGCTGGCCCATGTTGGGCGCGTAGGCGTACTGCGGGACCTGGGTCTGCTGCAGAAGCTGGTCAGGCGAATCACCTTCCAAAGCCTGAGACAGGATGACAGAATTGACCGTGAAATATTCCCAACGCTTAACATTGGTATAGAGCAGTCTCTTGGGAAGCTGCTTAGGAACGAAGTCCGTGGCCTACAGTGCTTGGAAATTTGAAGTACGAGCTGCTGTCAGAAGAGCAAACACTATTTAAACTCCACTGGATTCAAATCAAGCTTTGGAATTTTTATATTAATAAAGATTCTTTTGAGTTTTCCTGTCACTAAGCTTTTATCTTGTTCATCCAAATAACTTATAGATAAGGACAACTTTAAGGCAAAAGGCAAGGCTGGCATGCCTGCTTAAACAGAACTTAACTGGTTAACGGCCAGGACAGCGTGTTGGATCAACCAGCATCTCTACGTACCATGACCTGGAAGGGGCTGTTGGGGATATGCTCTCCTCCAAAGCGCACGCAGATGACATACTTCCCAGGCTGTGGCGCCGTGTAGAAGATGTCAAAGGTTCCGTCCTCGTTCTCAACCACATCCACATCCACCTCTGCGCCATCTGGAGTGCACACCGTGCAAGTCACCTTTCCCTTCCCAGCAGCCTTTGCATCCACGGTGATGACCGTCTGCTCTCCAATTTGGATAGTAGGACCGACTCCAGGGCCTGGGGAAAGACAACCGGAGCAACTTCAGAGCCGGTGCATACAGCCCGTCCGTCCCTTTGAGCTTCAGCATCTAAACCATCTACAGCAAATGTTCCATTCTACCATGCATCCTACCTCAACACAATCCTATGACACCGTGGGAGACAGAGGAAGAGGTGAAGGTTGAAAGGTTAAAGTTCGTTAAAGTTCAGGCTGCACAATTATGATGGCAGATTTTGAGTAAGCTGCATTTGACTGCATTTATTCATCACATTTAAAACATTTCAGTGTGTGGTTAGAGCAGAATTGTTTAAGACTCGAGTGTTAAATACACACAACTGAAACATCCAAATGCACTCAGTAAGTAGGAGCTTCATTAGAAATGGAAATGGAAACCCATCCATTATTATAACCCTCTTCATGCACCAATAGCCTTTTGGCATTTCATTTTTTTTTTTAAATTCATAATTGTGCAGTCCTTCATTTTACAGCTCACTGGGCTTTAATCAAATATTCTGAACATCAAACATCTGCTCTCCAGTTTGTCCGTCACCTTAGCTGAACCTTGTGTCCCCATTATTAATGTCCTGGTTTTATTAATTCAGATTATATTTTGTGTCAGAGGGGAAAAGACCTCGGTCTCAAATGCGTTTAGTAACCTCAAGGGCAAATTCCACCATACAGGCAAACGAAAGCCAAACTCAAGTTAGTGATTAGTCTTCTGTCATTTTTAGAACATGCTGCCTATTACATTACAGAAAGACTAAAGAGAGACAGAAAGAGAATGAGCCAACGAACTGACCCAAAAAGCTACATATAATCTGTTGAACTACACTTTTACTTTACATTTATGTTAAACGTTGCCATTTAAAAAAGGATTTTTAAGAACTCATACTCAAAAATAAGTAATACAGTCTAACGTTTTTGAAGGGATGCTATCAGAAAAGCAGGATGGTGCCAATCTGCATGCAAAAAGAACAGAGTCTGGAGCGAGATATATCCGAGTCTGGAGTGAGACATTTTTCAAAGATCTTACCCAAACCGTGACCTCCAATCGAGACTGAGACCGTGAGAAGCAGAGAGTGGAAAAAGTGAGAAGTAAACAAAAAAAATCAGGACAAAAATACAACAAAATGTGCTCAAAGAGAAAGAAACATTTAAAACGAGTGGTGAACAGAGTGTGCTGGGGTGGGAGCAGCTCTGCACAACAGATGGTGTGTTTGAGTGGGTGACAGGGTTGGGAGCCACACACACAAAACACAATTATTTCAGAGGTCTTTAAACACACAGCACAACCACTGAATCAATACGCCCTGCAGAAGGGTCAAGCGTTGATTGAATACAGTTTCCAGTGGTTTGGCTTTTGGAAAGAACTGAATTAGTGCTGAAATTCCTAGGCACAACAAAAGTACTATTTTTAGCCTTAAAATGGTTCATATATAAAATTTTCAGTTCAGGTCTGCACACAAATCCCCATTGCAGAAAACCGCACTCAGAGGCTGCCTTTCAAAGTAGACCTTAGGGGATAAAATACTTTCAGTTTAGGAGATACATTTACTGTGAATTTATTTCTATGAATCAGCATTTCAGTGACTGAACAGAGGAAGCCTACCAGTTACTGTGCACTTGCTGGCATCTCCTGTGGGCACCGCTCTGATACGGTACGGGGAGTATGGGATCTCATCCCCACCGTACTTGATAAGGATGGTGTAGCGGCCAGTCATATCCGGCACATAAGACACCAGATAAGTGCCGTCCTGGTTATCACGAATGTTGGCCTTTTTGGGCTTCCCATTTGGATCCTTAAGACAGTACATGCATGACAATGAACTTCTGAAAAGCTTCCATTGGCAAAATGATGTTCCCATTTTTAATCCAGTTCTCAGTTAATCATGGGGGTTCATGTGATGGTTTGACTCAGAACTTACGGTGATCTGCACAGCCAGGAGCCCTTCTCCTGCATCCTTTGCATCAATGGTAAATTCCACTGGAAGGCTTGCAGGCACACCGGTGGTATTAAGACCAGGGCCACTGGCACGGACCTTACTGGCATCATGTGTGGGCAGAACCTTCACCTTATAAGGACTGGAAAAAATAGTGTGTTAGAGAGAATAGCTAGACAAGAACAACAACAACAGAGCAGAGAAGTGCCAATTTAGTCAATGAACATTTACATTACAGTTGAGATTTTCTCCCTAGTTGTAGTCACCACAGTTGCATAGCAACCACTAGCTAATGGAGTAATATCCTTGCTAACAAGTGCAGCCAGTTAACTCCTCTATGTTAAACAGCTGGTCTATACGAAGTGATCCGTTAGCAGTGCTAGTCACAAATCAGCAGAGGAGGAAATAACAATGGGAAAACCATGGCAATGGTGTCACTACCACTCCACTTCATGCCTGGTTTAAAAGCACAGTATTGGGTCTGAAGTGGGTGCTTACCTGCGTGGGATCTCCTCATCAGCATACAGCACATTAACAGAATACAGCCCTTCTCTGGTGGGTACGTAGGTCACGGTGTGAGTCTGGTCTCCATTATCTACCACCTCAGCTGGCTCCACCACACCTGAACACATGAAGGCCAGCATCAACTTGGTCATTCTCACCGAATGAACAGAAATCTATACAACTTAAAACAGGAAGAGTCCCGTCACACATGAGCTTCCAGTTCCTTTACCTTTGGGTCCCTGTACTCTGACTTGCAGAGGAGCCACTCCTGCCTTGCTGGCATCCACAATGAAGACTTGCGGGATATTGGCCCGCACGTTGGTGCCGAGACCCTGACCCTGGCATTTGACCTTTGTGGGATCAACAGTATCATGGACAGGCACAGAGAAAGGACTTCCTGTAAGAGAATGTGGTAGTATTAACGATGGGGCAGGTGTGACAATGATGCAAGTTAGTAGAGGAAAATAATAATAATAATAATAATAATAATAATAATAACAACCAGTGATTGATTGTCCTCCATAGGTGATGTTGAGATTATAAGTTCCTGGCTCATATGGGATGTACTCAACAGAGCAGCTGCCATCTTTGTTATCAGTACAGGACATCTTGGCCTCTGAAGGACCTTCCATAGCCAAGCCCAGCCCTCCTGTTCCAGCCCCACTGCACAGACACAGACAAAATGCAAATGTTACAAATAAATAAATAAATAAATAAATAAATAAAAGGGGGGGGGGTGTTAAGTTGGAGAAGAATTCACCAGCACATGAAACCACAGTCAACCACTCACCGGGTCTCCACAGTGAACTTGTTGGGCTTGTTGGTGATGCCAGCCTGCAAACCTGGGCCATGCACACGCACACGAGCTGGGTCACAGCCCTCAGTCACGGGCACACGGAAGGGGCTTTTGGGAACTGGGGTATTGTCATAGGAAACCTCTACGCTGTGTGGACCTGCCAGTAAAAGCATTATATTACACTCATCAGGCTGACTAATCTTAAGCTAAACAAGCAACTGATAACATCTGGTAACATGATGGCTCACCTTCCTCATACGGGGTGTATTCCACTTTGTAGGTGCCATCTCCCAGGTCCTGGATGAGGGCCTCAGTGCGGTTGCCGGATGGGTTGTTGATGCTGGTCTTGATGTGTTTGCCTCCAGTTTTGGTAAGGGCACGAGCATCAACTGTGAAATCTGTAGTAGCCTCTCTGAAAACCCCTGGAGAGGAAATCAAACATCTTAAAAAAGGCACAAAGGCTGTTGAATTCCCCTTGTTTGAATTTAACAGACAAACTACACCAATTGTTAAAAAGGCAGCAAGAAAGGTAAATCTCAAATGTATTCTTACCTTTACCTTCAACCCCAGGTCCAAATACTTTCACGCCACTCGTTTCTACAGCTGGCTCCACATTGAGCCTTGCAGGGAAGTTTGGAACATCCTGGCCACCATAGCGGATGGTAAGGGTGTAGGCTCCAGGATACAGTGGAATGTAGGTTATGGTGTAAGTTCCGTCCCCATTGTCCTGGATGTGGACTTCAGCTTCAGTGCCATTATCAGAGATGATCTCAATCGTCAACTCGGCAGGGCCAGCATTGGTGCAGTCAACCACAAACTGGCCAGTCTCACCAACTTTGGCTCGCTCCAAACCTGGGCCAGAGCAGCGAACCTGAAGACCAGAAAAATGAAATCATTGTAGAAGAGGGGCAACATATCCAGAGAAATATTTACTCAAGGGAAATAACTAGTGTTATTTGCAGGAAGAATGGTGAGGATATCCACAGAGCAGCTCCTTCACCTTAGATGGGTCAGTGGGAGCCACAGCCTCCACAGGGAAGGGACTTCCTGGGATGGGAGCTCCATCATAAGTGAGCTCCACCTCATAGGGTCCCTTCTCTCTGGGAATGAAGCGGACTTGGCTGGTTTCTGGGCTTAGACCTGGTTCCACCTTACACGCCACAGGTTTTCCAGATGGTCCAGTCACCTTTGCGGCAACTTTACCCTGTCCACCTGCACCCTTTGACTTCACTGTAATATCCTGGTCTTTCCCGACAGTCATCTCTGAAGCAGGAAGAAGCCACACAAGAGTTAAACTCCAAAGCACTGAGCTTAAAATTGTTACTGGGAAACATGGTTCAAAACATCAAAGCAGAACACGGATGTAATGACGTACTGTCTCCAAGGCCTGCAACTTTAATCTTGCTGAGATCCAGGGAAGGAGCTACAGTCACAGCAAATGGGCTCTTGGGAATGGGGTCACCACCATAGGTCACGTTCACACCCATATTACCCTGAATAGAAAAATTAGTAGATCTTACACACTTCTGATTTGCACCTACAAAAGGCCAAACTGACATTAATCTTCACCAGTTTCTAAAACCTTTACATTACATTACAAAAAGCATTACATTTTTGACTACTGATTTAGCAGAAAATGGGGGTCCTCACTTGTTGCACTGGTGTGTATTTCACTGTGTACGTGTTGTCATGGTTGTTGACGATGTCAAAGTCCCGCACTGCCTCTGCCTTGTTGGGTCCAGTGAACTGAGCCTCCAGTTTGGCTTTGCCTGCACTCTTGGCATTTACAGTAAAATGAGTGGGGTTGCCCAGTTCCACACCTGCAGGAACAAGGCAACATGGAGCTCAGTTATGCAACATCACTGCCTGCTACAGAGAGGTTATACTTTGGTTTATATTCTTACCAGTGCGGCTAAGCCCAGGCCCCTCTGCTTTGACCTTGCTGGCATCATGTGAGGGATCCACTTTAATTCTAATTGGCGTCATAGGAATAGCCTGTAAAATGAAGCGGACGTTAACACACACAAGGAACACCTATATGAATCCACACGAATGAATCCACACATGCACACTTGCCTGATCAGCAAACAGAACCATGATGGTATAGCTTCCAGCTCCAGGGGGGGTGTATTTAACTGTGAAGGTGTCATTATCATTTCTGATGATGTCAAAGTCAATGTCAGCCTCCGCTGGTCCTACAACCCCTGGAGCACACTTAATCCCAATACTGATGTCACCTAGAGAGAAGAATGAAGTGTTTAAGTACAGCTGTACAAAAACAAGAGATAGATTTAATAGATCCAAAGCTAGGAGTAATTGTAAAGAAGTAGGTTTACCCTGGCCAGCCTCTGCACAGTCCACTGTAAAGTATGTTGGCTCAAAAGCCTTTAGGCCAGTCTTGGCAACGCCAGGTCCAGATACTTTCACCTTGTTAGGATGGCATCCAGCACCAATGTTCATCTACAGATTAAAAAAAAAAGAAAAAAAAATCGCACATTAAACAAGTTTCCATATAACAAACATCTTCAGGGTTTTTAGGGATGGAGGGTCTTTAGGGATTTCAAACGACTGACCCTGAACGGACTGTCTGGAATGTTGACGGCTCCCCAGGACACCATGACTGTGTGTTTGATGGGTTTGCGGGGGGTGTAGCTGCAACTATAGGTTCCGTTACCATTGTCCTTCACCTGCACATCCACTGGGTTCCCATCACGGTCCTAAGAAGAGCAATGAAACAAACAAAAACAAAAAAAATGACATATTTTGGTTTCAAACATGCTAGAGACATGCTAGAAACGGGTCAAGGCAGCATACTTGAGCCTGAATCTTTAGAGGAGCTTTGCCACCTAGTTTGGCATCCACAGTGAACTCAGCTGGTTTCCCTACAGCCAAACCAATGCTCTGGAGACCTGGGCCATAGGCCTTCACCTACAAATACAGTGAAATAAACAATTCAGTGCTGAAACCATGTGCTTTTGTAGCTCCTGTTCTGGTAGTAAAGCCGCTGGGGCAGACAGCCATACCTTGTCAGGGTAGAAGTCTCTGTCTGGTGCTGGTATGATCTCAGCCATGAAGGGGCTGAGCTGTATGTCCTCGTTCTTGCACAGCACGTGCACGGCGTACTCGCCCGGTTCTGTGGGCCAGTAACGCACGTCGCAGGAGCCGTCGCCCTTATCGTCACACTCTATCTTGGCCGGGGACGGGCCCTCCACAGAGAAACCTGAGCAGCAACGCAGTGCAGTTGAACGGCTGGACCGGGCTGCCATGCATTTCAACAAATCCTTATGACCAGAACAGGGTCTTGGTTTGAGAAAGTAGAAAGTGCTGAATAAACTCACCCAGGGTACCAACGTCATCTCCAACCGCCTCCACCACGAAGTCAGCCGACTTGCCCACAACACCTCCCTCCAGCCCTGGGCCCCATGCTCGCACCTGCTGCGGTCCCGCATCGCTGCCCACCTTCACCTCAAAAGGGCTGCCAGCCAAAGCACAAAGGAGTGAGTAGGAAGACCAGACCAGAAAGAACAACTTGCTGCTTTCTATTCCCTTTCCGAGATACAACAGCCTAGGCTAACCTGCGAGGAATATGCTGGCCACCCCAGGTGATAGTAATGATGTAGGTGCCAGATGTGGTGGGATAATAATCAAAGCTATAGACTCCATCTCCCAGGTCCTTCTTCTTACAGGGCTCCTCCAGACCCTCTGAAACACATGAACAAATTCATATGACCACAGTGACAAAAACACACAAAATATGAGGGCAGTTGCTTGTCTAGTACCAGTGCTTCACTCACTGGGCCCTTTTATGGTGACCTTCAGGTCTCCTGTTCCAGCTCCTTTGGTGTAGACCTTAAACTCTGCAGTCTCCTTTACCCGCAGGCCTTTGGGCTGCAGACCTCGACCCTTGGCTCTACACAGGCTGGGGTTGCATGCTGCAAGAGGACGCAACATAGAGCTTTAATTAGTACGTACACTGCACACTCCAAACACCCATCCAGTTAATCTGAACAGTTAGACTTTTCAGAGACAGGCAGGATCTCCCAGACATGCTGGAGTGGAGATAGGAAGGACTGCGAGTAACAGAGCTATTATCTTTGCCAGGCCAGTACCACACAGACAAAAGAGGAAAAGCACACGGCAGAAACAACAGCACAATGCGTCAGTAAACAAAATGGAACTCATCTCCCTAGCTGACAAATTTTTTTAAAAATCCACTAATATTAAAAGCCACAAAAGATGACTGTGCCATGCATCACTGAACAATGCTAATCTCCCTCAGTTTCCATAGAGATGAAGGAGATGGCTACATTGGTAACAAATGTTTTATGGGTCTGTCCCATGTTGAATAGCTCACTGTAGCTGTGTGACTAGACATGACAACAGCTTTAAGCAGAGGCAGAATGATTTTGGCTCATAGGAAAACATGCAGTGCATCTCCAGTAAGCAAGTAAAAGTACCCAACACAGATCCATGGGCACAGGAAATGACGTCAGAGGCCAAGAGACTGATCCAGAGAGAGAGGAAGAGAAATAATCACCAAACAGATGATGACAGCTGTCCTTCAGGAGGAGAGAGAAACAGCAGGAAATAACACAGTTGAGAGAAAACGAATGAAAAAAAGCCAGAGAGACACAGACAGAGGGTACAGTAAAAGACAGTCTAGAACTTTCTACAAGATTGCACAATAGTTCATGCACCAAAAATGTCTTTCAAGTAAATTTCTGCTCCACAAAAATTCTTTCCCACTTCCTCACCAATATCCACTACTACTTCCTAAACCTCCTCCTCGCCCTTGTGGTTTCTCACCCTCGCCCACGTTGACTGTGTAGGGGCTCTTGGAGATCTGGCCTCCAGCAAACGTGATGTAGATGATGTGCTGGCCCTCCTGGGTGGGTTTGTAGGTGCAGCGGTAGCTGCTGTTGCCCTTGTCCTCAATCTGACACTCCACACCGTCTTTCTTGCCGCTGGGGTCAACAATAACCACCTCCACTTCTCCCACTCCTGCACCTGAGACACAGAAGGAAAGTGAAGAGTGTGAGGGTTTTAAAACTTGACCTCTTTGAAAATCAATTCATCACAACAATCCCAAACTGAAGAGTGAAGGTCATGCAAAACATGCACGATTCTCTTAACAGAAAAGTTACAGTTTTACTTCTCTCTCTTCTTTTAAATCATCTTTTTTGTTGGAGGTCAGTACTGCAAGGAATGGACCACATGCCTACCAGCAGTATAAACGTCGAAGTAGGTGGTCTTGTTGGCAATGTTACCCACAGACTCCAGGCCAGGCCCCTGAGCAGTGACCTTGCTAGAGTCTCCCTGAGCCATGCCTACATCCACCTCAAATGGGCTCTTGGAGATGTGCAGCCCAGCAAACAGCACAGTCACCTAGGGGACGGGGCTCAGATCAGAGATCGACACTAACTGGCATAAAGTGTCGATAAGGACACAAAGACGAGTCTTTTGTACATGGTGGATAACTCAGCAGAACGCACATTAAGACAGGAATCATTTACCTTATGAAGCCCTGTGACTTTAGGAACATACACTATTGAGTAAGTGCGATTCTTGTCATTGTTGGGAGTGACTTTAGCCTCCTCGCGGTGGCCGGCAGGGTCCTCCACATAAACCAGCACCTCTCCCTGACCCGCGCTGATGGTTTCCACAGTGAACATGGCCTTCTTCATCACCACGTTCCCAGTGGGCTCAATACCTGAACACAGAAAACAGTTTCTGATGCACAATCCTATGAAATCACTGTAGTGAAGATGGCAGCTGGCCTTCGGTGCACGAGCTCCTCATACCTGGCCCATAAGCACGGGCCTTCTTGGGATTGAGTTTGGGCCGTAGGGGGGCACCAGGCTTCAGTTTGGCCTTGGGGAACTGCGACAGGTAGGTCATGACTGAGTGCTCATCCACGTTAGGATCCACAATCTCCTCAGGGGTGATAACCTGGTAGAGAGGAAAGAAAAGCATGCAACTCACTTTAGACACGCGACTTGAACATCACCTGGCACCAGAGGATAAACAGCAAAAAACATCCTGTGCTTGTGAGTCATTACCAGGGCCCATTTCATAGGAGACGAGTGATTGTCAAGACCACATGTCAGGCTGTGGCTTAGGCTTGCAGGCACCAGACACCACAGCAGGAACACTACTTGCAACTGACTGCAAGCAATGCGTGAGGCATGGCACGCAATGAAACCAAGTACCTACTTTAAACAGTCCAATTCTTAAACCACTCTTGCAGATTAGCCTGGTACAGTCTTGTTGCTCTTGGCAACCAAATAACAAAAAGATATTAACAGTAACCATGCCATCATATTTTCCACTTGGTGTCACAGCCTAAAGTATTTACAATTTAAACACCAACACGTACTCCACCTCCTTAAATTAAACAAAACATTCTTTAATACATCCCATTTCATGTTCCTGACTGGACAAAAATTTATTTTCTAAACAGGAGTTAAGATTTTCTTGTAATAATTTGGTGAATGTGAATTAATGCAAAAAAGGTAATCAGAATCAGAGAATTCTGTTTCTAATTTCCGT
>JAOYMR010000022.1:5038867-5055133 GCA_025802075.1 Tenebrosternarchus preto
TTCTGTATTTTAGAAGGACTTCTAGAACTGCTTGTTCAAGGCACGAGCCCATGCATGCAAGGTTTCAGAAATACGAGATTTAAAAAGATTATTTTCTTTCAAAGCTACCCAAACGTAGACAAACTGAGCCCATTATGGTTACCTGAGGAACCCCCAACCACTCATCAGCCTGCTGCATGGCCTCCCGGGCATTGTCCACTGGTTTTGTCTGATCCCATGAGTCCCAGTCCGGACACAGACCTGTGGAGTCACAAAATACCTGTTCATACTGGACTTGCTCTAAACCTTCAGATCAGAGGTGGAAAGACTTGAGACTTGGAGGACAGTAGCACTGCTGTATAAAAATTATATTTCTTTCAAAACACCCAGTTCCTCTTGGCTAGAAAACATGCAAAGTCCTTCCTCAAAACACTCAAAGCCTCAAAGCATGCCTACCATCCCCAAAATGTATACAGGCCTCACATGCCCCCCTTCTATCAGGTGGCCAGGCGACTGTGTGCTGGAGAGCGACTCCCTCCCAGCTCAACCTGCCGTCCAGTTTAGCCCAGGCCCTCACCTGGAGCACAACTGTCCACCAGCGCTCCCAGGGCCTTCCCCGACTGCCAGTCGCGGCTGAAGTTGGTGATGGGCAGCTCTGGTAGCTTGTTCTGGATCCAGCCCAGGAGTCTCTGTTTGGGCGTCTTCTGCTTGGCATCGTCGGTGTCCTCCTCCTCATCCCACATGGGCATGGAGATTGAGTAGTGCAGGATGAGTGTCCATATCAGACCCAGGATGAGCTTCAGGTTCCCGTCCACAATGGCCTTGCTGTCTGCAGGAGTAGAAGACATGGAGAGGGAGGGGAGTCGGTCACTGGCGGTAGAGGACGGACATGGAAAGGAACCGACAGAAAGATCTGGGACCGCTGTGGGACGGTAAAGGCTCTGCTATCATTTCAGGGTCTTTTTGCACAGATGAAAAGTTTTCACTTCTTAAGGCAGCGCGATTTATTTTGATGACGGAAATGTCTCTGCAATTGAACAATGGAAATCTTGTCCATCAGCATAGCATTTCCAAAATGTGCAGATCTGTATCGGGCTCAATTTTATAGTTTTTTTTTTTTTTTTAATGAGGGTAGAATGCTGTAGATTATGTGGTGAGGTTAATTGGCACCATTTCAGGACAAAACCTCTTTCTTTTCCTAGTGGGAGACTGAAGCCCTATAGTAGAGCATGCGCAGGACAGT
Source organism: Tenebrosternarchus preto (assembly GCA_025802075.1). Lineage (NCBI taxonomy): Eukaryota > Metazoa > Chordata > Actinopteri > Gymnotiformes > Apteronotidae > Tenebrosternarchus > Tenebrosternarchus preto. Next base: position 5,040,090 of record JAOYMR010000022.1, read on the forward strand.
GACCAGCAACCAGGTCTACTGCCCGACAGAGGCAGACCACAATTCATACGTACTCCACCCTGACGCACAGCTCAAACCCAACAAAGACCGGCTGTGGAAACGACACTTCTTGGTTAACATTACCCCACCACAGTCCACGCCCATTCGGCGTCACAGAAGGTGACACCACGGCTCCAGAGAGACCAGGATGCTCTGCACCAACCCACCCCACCCCCCGGCACACACATGGACGCACACCGAGGCATGGCGTGCCCTGCAGCTGTGAAGAGCACACGGATCTTGGCGCAAGCTGCCGACGAGAGGAGTAGGACGTACATAACACGGGCGATTACAGGCTGTTACAGCATGCTCTCAGAGTGGGTGGAGTTGGAGGGGGGGGGCTCTTCCTGTTCTAACTGAAGCGTGATCCACCATGTACAGACTTCAATTCTCGGCGGACGAGACCCCGCCCCCCCCCACCCCCCCCACCACCACAACAACGCCGCGCCCTCAAACAAGGGCTGCATCCATGAATCATCTTCATGGAATTCAATAGACGCAGATGACCGACACGCAAGCGCACACGTGCAGAAGGTTCTGGACATTCCCGTAGCGTTCACCACTATTTTTGTGAGTATCACCCAGTACCATTTTTCCAGGAATCCGTCTTAAATAGAAACCTGAATGCACTGTATATTTTGAAATCTTGCATAAACGGTTTATCCTGCTCCTGACCCCAACTCCACTGCTCCTCTTCTGCCATGTGAAATATTACATTTGCAATTTGAACATGCCTCTCGTTCTTTAAAAGTGTCCTATAAACCTCTACCCTCAACCCTCTTAAAAAAATAAATAAAATTAAAATTTAGTTTGGCTTCTGATAAAGAGCCTACTGAAGTCCAAACAATTTTCCCTTAGACTAAAGACGCCTGGGTTTTTATACCACAAGGCAATTTAGGAATTTAGAATAGTTATCGTCCAAGCCCTGGGGATGGTGGGCGTGGTGTGACTGCAGGAAGTGTAGCAAGGGGAGATGAGCAAAAAGTGCCTGGTTACCAAGCAGACGCATCTGATGGCTCACTCTCATCTCGTAACACTGAAGAGGTGAAACTGTGGTCAGGGTGGTGCGAGTGTGTGTGTGCATGTGTACAACACCCCACCCTCATGACTACAGTCAACATGACAACGCACACTTACAATCAGCACAGGGTGCCTGTGGTACAGCGGCGGTGCACTGGGCGGCCGGGGGCAGGCAGGAGCTTGTCTGCGCTCCATGAGGCATGTGTTGAGCTGCAGGCTGGGGAGGGCGTGGCAGTGCCCCGGGCTTTGCACTGCCACACGCCCTGCGTGTAAAAGCAGACCCTGGGCTGGCAGCACAGCTGGGGAAACAACTGCGAATGTACCACTGCACTTGCAACACAACATTCTTTTAACGGCTGACGAGTTCCGTTTCACACGCAGACATTGCTAGGCTTAAACACGTCTCAGTCCCAACCGCTCCTACAGGCTCAGGGTGTTTGACTAGGAGCAACAGGGATACAGCAGCCCAAGACACACTTTGGTCCCTGAAGCACTGAGCGCAGGCCAGTGACCAGTGAGATTCAGGAAGGGGGGAAGGGTCACAAAATCCAGGGCTTTTTATTGGTCACCTCTTGTCTGAGAGATGGCACATTACAAATTCTGCAGATTCCTGGGAACCACGACTATACGTGGTGGAGGGCGCCAGTGTGTGTGTGTATCTTAGAGGCACTCGTTTTCGAGTTAGGACAGAGGGGTTGGTGACGCACATCACAGTAACAAACACATGAAACATGGCAGGAATCTACACGGCAGCATTGAAAACACACCAGCAGTCCTTTTTTGGACACGGATAGTCTGGGTTGGCCAGCAATTTCCCAAAACATGAATCAAGAGAGAGACATAGCTGCAGGGAGGGAGGGAGAGAGGGAGGGAGGGAAAGAGGGAGGGAGGGTAAAGAAGAAAGACTGGATAGAGTAGTAGGTTGGGCATTCAGGCTGAACTATTTCAGAAGGCTGACTCATCACTTCTAGATATGAGCACCAATATTCCTTGGTACACATTCCCATGACTCACCGTCTCTCTGGACCTACTGATCTCTGACATCAGTGTTTACCTCCAACCCTTCACCCAGACCTCTGACGCACCATGACATGAACCACAGCAGAAGAATTACAGACCTAGGAGGTCCAGCAGGAATGCCCACCGCATCCCACCAGATCTTATCAGGAGACCTTAGGAGACCAACAGGCAACATTCATTCTGGTGAAAGGGTCAGCTAGGACTCTACAGGCTACTACTGTTGTCTGGACTAAACTTCAGAGTAACAATTATTGAGGTCCTAGTTAAAGCTCAGTGAGGGGGCTGAAACGCTAACATGGCATCAGGGGAAACCCTCAGGAAATTGCTAACATTCCTAAGGCCTTATCACCCTGTCCTGGCATGTGGCTCAAATAAAAGGGATGCAAGCACTCGATTCCATTCATGTTCAACAGTGTGTAATTAAAGAGCCTAAGACTGCATTAGAGAAACATAAAAATGGATATTACTGGTAGAGTCCACATGTTCTGGCCATGTTCCTTCAGGGTTTGGGGATTTATGATCCCTCAGCAAGGCCATGTGGCACAGGAACACCATACAGTGCCGCATTGCTACATACAGGAAAAGACTTTTCAAAATCTAGCATGTCCAGCACATGCTTTTGAGAGGGCGATCTCTGCAAACTTCCTCTTTCTTTCCTTTCTGCTGCTTCCAGATGCCCCTCCCTCTTCTTCCTCCCTCTCCCTGCCCCCTCCCTCTCCCTGCCCCCTCCCTCTCTTTTGGAAGCATTCCCCCTGGTTTTTTAGCCTTAAAAGGGCAGAAAGCAAACTTGATCCTGGCAGGCCACCCATTTCCTTGCATAGAGGTTTCTGATTACAGCGAGGGAGGGAATCAGAGTCGGAGAGGAGGAGGGAGGGAGGCAGGCAGGGACAGAAAGACAGAGTTAAAGAAGGAAGGAGGAGAGGGGGAAAAAAAACCCAGCCTGGAACACCGAAAACTGCTGTGTTTGGTCTTTTGTAAAACCCCATATTGACAGAGCTGGACCATCATTTGGATCCCCGTGTTCTGCGACTGGATGGAGCCAAGCCCCCCCCCCCCCCCGATTATGCCCAAGCCCATAGAGGACTGATAAGTAGGTGCTCCCATTTAAAAGAAAGCCAGCTAATGTGAATCTAAACATTCAAGATATTTCACACCTTCAGAGAAGGACATCTCCCATTTGTACATCAATTCATTCCAATTAAATCAGTCTAATTTGCAGCATCTGCACTCTGAACCCAAGGGATAAAACCAGCTGTGAGTTCCCACACTTTTGCTAGTACAGAATCACACAACATAATCCAAAAGTTCACTAGTGATTCCATACCATCTCCAATACAAATGAGTGCAAGAGACCAGGACTCATAACAGCAAGAATGCTAAAGGAAGTATCTACAGATTATAGAGTAAAGGACTCTTTAATAATCATCTTGCCAAACAAACATTCCAAGGCATATTTACTCCCATGCTACTAATCCACATACCAGTACACTAACTGAATAAAGGGAAGGAGAACAACAGGCCAGTCTGGACACTTCAACATCATCTCAGTTAGCTGCACTTGCAGTTCCACACCAAAATCACCCTCATCTCCCAACTTGTGTCTCAGAGGAGAACTGAATTACAGAACAACAGAGGAAAAACTACCATCACCTGAACATTACTTATAAAAAGCCACCAGCAACCATCTAATTGTCTGTGGCTGAACATGCGTGCCTTTGTAAGGATTTCTGAACGTTGAGAAATGCTGGTGAATCAGTGTTCTAAAAATAAATAAATAAAATAATTAAGAAAGAATCAGTTGCACATAAATACGCAACTGTTGAATGAATCACCAAGACTTTTGTGCAAAGCCACTCTTGTTCTGACCATTTTGATTTTACAAAGTCTAAGAGGTGAAACGGGGACGAAAGCATCTGTGATCACTTCTACCAGGTGCTTTCCTTTGTGGTTGGTATAGGATGACATGTTCGCACGCAGGCAGGCAGGCAGGCAGGCGCGCACACACACACACACACACAGACACCATCCTCCATCACTGGTATGAGAAAGAAAAAGAAATCAAAAAAAGAACCCCACCTTGTTAAACTCACTATCCAAGATCTAGGACACTCCAAGAACCAGCTCCTCCTCTTTAAATACACTACACAGATGTAACTATGAACCTTCAGTACCACACCAGTTCTTATACAAGGGTTGTAAAGAAACAGGAAATCCTGGCATTAGTTGAGGACCTCCTGGAGCCTCCATAGGCTGCAGCTAATGGCCGTTATGCATCACAGGAGGAGCAGAGAGGATGACAGGAGTTAAGAATCTAAGCTAAACAAACACTTATTTGGAACATCTCAGTACAGCCCTGGTACAAAAAAAAACCCCTTATAAAACAGAACGCAAGATGGCAGAAGAGCAAATCCAGCACCCTAAAGATGACATCACAATAGTTAGAGCAAGATGTCAAAGGAGGATTCCTTAAAAACGTTCAAACTGCCATCTTGGTTTTAAATAAAAATCATTAGTGCTGGGATCAACACTGTTCATAGAGCATCCAGGCATCGTGTCTTATTTTACTGAGCATGAAATGATGTCTGTCGAGGCTGGAACATGCTCCTCTGCAGTAGCCCTAAAACTGAGTATTCAGTATGGTTAAGCCAGCCGCCCAAAATCACCCCATCCCAGTACCAGACATGCTGGAATGAGGCTAAAACAGGTGGGAGTGCAACATGGAACTCGTGTTTTCTAAAGCCAGTGATTAGTGCCTTTCCATTCATGACCTCATTAACAGCAGAGAAGTCAAGCAAAATATAGTGTTACACATGTGCAGACCAGTAACCTTTTTACCCACCGATGCCTCTAACGTTCAGCACAACTTGTGCTGTTGGGTCCGTGCCATTACATGCGTTTCTTTGAAAAGACTACATTTCTTTAGTGGCAAGCCTGAATCAAGTTCCATCCTGAGCACTATGCAATAAGGTCCTGGCATGCAGATTGAGCAACTGAGCATCATACGGAGAGCAAAAATCACACAGAGCCACACCCAGGGGTGACTGCACGAGACTGGGCACTTCTCCTTTTCCACTTCCAGAAGTCCTTATGTGCATCTCACGCAGGTGCTCTCACACAGAAATAAGGCTGTTGGACAGGTGGACACGGCAGTCCTAGTTGGACAAGAACAGACATTCCATGTTAGGTCGAGCAGCAGCAGGACAAGATGAAGCCATTTAGGATCTCTCTCCAAGACTTGATCAACAGATGAAATATTCATCTTGTGTCAGTTAATCTTTGATCAGCAAGAACCTGGCATGAGAATATGAACGCTGTAAAAGGTCTAGTTAGAAAAAGTAAACAGTACAGGTGAAACTTCAGGACCCTGCATCACTACAGCAGAGGCCATGTACATCTCCACATCTGTGAAGTGGTGTAGGACCAATGCTCAAACCCCTGCATGTGAAAGCCAATCAGCATTAAGCAGCTGAATCAAACAAGCTTCCACCATCTGCATCAACTGAGGTTTCAGTACCCAATATCCTGACAGCACCACTTTCTTGGCTTACAACACCAATAAATATATTGCATTCATCTCCTCGGGGCCTGTTGGGAAACCTGGTCGTGTGGAAACATGCTGCTGGTCCTATGGACAGGGTTCCTCAAAAATCACTTAACCAGCTAAAGTGGACCAGGAGACCAAGGTAACATTTAGACACATGGACAAGAGTGAAATGAGGCAGCTGAGGCGTGTCCAAAAAAAAAAAAAAAAAAAAAGAAGAAGAAAGATATGCAATCAAAATGGAAGGACAGCAGACAAGCCCATATCTGAATGTTTATACTGTGTACCCTTGAAACATTCCAATAGCTATGGCAACCTTAACCCAGCTGGATAAATACCCTGTACATTTAAATACAACTGAAACTGCCACGTGTTCCCTTCCTTTAGCAATTCTGCTGTGCAAATGTTAAGTCTAAAACATGTTTTACACAGACAAAACATGCAGCACTGTCCCTGAAACAACTACCAAGGGTAGAATGGAGACTTTTATCCATGTCTAGGCAACAAAAGCAGGTTTAGCCCATTTACCAAATCATAGCGCTGTTGTGAATTTGGTGAGGAAGATGTGCATGTTCTGTCCTGGATATTTTGTACAAAACACGCAAGGTGTGCATCTAATTAGGCAAGTAGAGACAAGACCTAAAATGAGGCCATGTAGATTGTCTTTGTTTTTTTACGTTACGGCATGTACAACTCGATCAATGAAAAACTAAGACAATTTCACCCTTGTTAAAATACCCAATCAGTAAAAGGCTATAACTGAATGGAAAAGTTTGAGATGATGCAAACATGACAGGATTATCTCCCCACCCTCCTCACGCACGTTCAACGTTCGGCGGAATGTATATGTTGTAGATAAAAACCCTCTCGGTTGTATTTTGTTAAACAACGTGGACAGTCAGCGTTAGATTCTTTAAAAAAAATAGATATAAGTTAGTCGGGCACAAGCCCAAAATGGGCGTCCCCCCCCCCTCTAAAATGTTGCTTGCTACAGATTACTTACCACAAGATAATCAGAATGATCTTGTATGCAAAGCACAAAGGCATCTGTAAAGTTCTGAGTAAAGAGTTTGATGTAGTAAGATATTACAGCGTTAAATCACATTGGATAATCATATGCGATAGCTATACATATTCCCAGGGACCAACTAGGCCCAAACTTTGCATAATTCTTGCCCGTTATTGTGTGGCCTAGCTTTGGGTTTCGTGTCCGTAGCGTATCTCTGCAGGAACGTGTTCTAAAACCTCAATATAAAACCGGTGTAAAACCGATTACATTTGTAACCGTGGAATTCAAAAGACGAAGAGAGAAACAAAAGCAGGCAGAGAGTCAAAGACACAAAAACATATTTCAAAAGTTGCTTGCTCCGAACGTGTAAAAGACCCTATGCTGTGAAAACATACTGGTCAGTTAAGTAGAGAAATTTGTACTATGGAAAACTTGTCTGTATGACAGAAAACGAGAGGTTCAAAAACGCATACCTATCGACACAAGTTTGATGTTCTCTTTGTCGAGGAACTCCAGAGCTACCGAGACGTTCTCCAGTTGCATCTGCCTGAACGTCGGCCGCTGATTGTACTTGCGGAACATCTTCTTCTGGCTAAGCACCTCCAGAAGCCCGATCAGCCGGAGTCCATCGCTCAGGTCCGTCTGCAGGTTCGCTATGCGCTTATTCACACATTTCAGATGTTCGTTGCACCACCGAGTAAATGTGTTTTGCTGGATCTTTTTCCATGGTGCATCTTCGGCCAGATCTTTCTCCGTAGCGGGCATGTCTGCGTCCTTATCCGGGGAGAGAGAGGCGTTGGATACGGGAGAGCCAGCGCTCGACTGGTGGAGGCGTGGGTGTTGACTCATTTTTATTGACTCTGGTCTCCCTCACTAGTTCGCTGTCTCGCTTTTAGGGTGGAGTCTTGAAGAATTGCTAGGCTCTTCTTTATAATGTTCTTTGAACTACAACAAAGAGAAATAAATAAATAAGGTCAACAAAAGGATGACGAAATCTCAAGAAAAGTTACATAAAAACGTTTTTTTATTTACAAGTATGATGTTGGGCAGCACGTGATATGGGATTAACTAAAACATTTTGCTTCTAACAAAGAGTAGGTACTGATTGCAGAATGAAATGAACCTACAAACACCTTGATTACATGATTTGTAAAAAGTGAAGAAGAGGAGGTTACTTTAGTCGTGGGAGTGACACAGCTAGTACGTTAATGCGGTTGGCAACACAGCGAGCCAATTTCCTTTCTTTAAAAAGGGTGTCATTTGAATGTTACATTGACCTGAACTGTGACCAAACATAAGCATACATGTTTCTTTCTTTTTTATATATATATAAACCGTTATACTGGATTTCTTTTTTAATCCAATAAAAAGCAATTGAATAACTGTATGTGTACACAACTTTATTCATATTCCAGTTCATATCTGTCATCCACTGGTGCTTCTGAAAAGTAGTGATGTCAACAAATAAAAGCTCTGGAATGAAACTACATAAAGAAGACTGTTTTTCTCTAGAAGACTTACAACTTCAGATGGACAGGTTTGCTCACACATTTAATGTCTGCTGCCCTATATCCCATTGGATATGGGAACACACTGTTGGAGGAGGGTCTCCAGCTCTACATGTCCCTCCTTTGGAGGAAAAACGAGTGATGGATGAGCAGGACTTGTCACTGCTGTGACACTAATTGTCCAAGGTATATAATATCACAAGATCATGTTCTTGGTAGAATTTGTATCTTATTTGTATTTATTAGTAACTCTGGTACATTCATTCAGCCTTTTACTAAATAAGGCAACCAAACCAAACTATGTATGTGGACACAGACTATTAATAATCCTTTCCTTTGGCCTTTTTGTTCAGAATTTGCCTCTAGAATGTAAGGAATCTCTTCAGTCTAACCACTGATGGCCCCTGACCCCTGAATCAACCACACCAGTAAAACAACCACTTTAATCCCCCTCGCTCTCCTCTCCTCTCTCTCCTTCTCTCTCTCTTTCTCACTTTCTCTCCCTATTATTTGCGCATGCACGTATGCACACAAGCCTGAAAGTGAAAACGAGATGGGAAAATAAACATAAGGATTAGTTTAGCATGTAACGTGAACATTTAAACATGCTGGTGATTACTAAAGCTTGTCACTTTTATATTCAAAACTGAGTATAAAACGTATTAGCTGCCTCGAGACACTAAGATAGATAATAAAGCAAGTCAAATGTTCCAGTCCGTTATCACAGTAAACCCATATTGTACTTTGGCGCCATCTGCAGGATATAAAAATAAAACCATGGGAATAAATGACGGAACTCTGGTAAATCATGGCACAATTCAAGGGCATCAAACAGTCCCAAAACAGAACGCGGTCCAAAAAAGAGCCTACCAAATATCTTTACGGAGAGGATCTATGTCCTAAAATATTAGTGTCATATCACATTGTCTATAAAGTTATAGTTTAACTTAAAATATGTTGTACGAATATGAGTGTTCAGTAACTGGCCACAACGTTGTGACGCCACATAAGAGGATAAAGAAGGTCGTCTCCAAAGAAAATGAGTTCGCTTACAGACCTGTTGTCACATCATGAGCAAAGGCATTGGTTCAGGGTGCGTGCTACTGCAGTGCCTCGCGTGCACATGGCACACGTCTGTGAGCGCGCCTCCGTAACTCGAAGCGGAAGAGAGCTGTTTGGTTAACCCACATACTGTCAACCACAAAGCGCGTTATCTCCACAGAAGAAATGAAAAACACAGATTACAGCTCTTCGACCTCATGGCTGCCTCGTTGCTTCGACGATATGTTTGTTTTTTGTTTGTTTGTTTTTAGCATATAACAACCATAAAAAGCAAACCACTGACCTACGAAACAAACGTTATTTTTGAACAGATGGATATAGACTATTATTTCTATCTGTTCGAATCGTTAAGATAAATACCATAACTGTATATAAACTACAGGCTGTTTGCTTAATGAATTCTTTAACATTGTGGGTGCCGTACTGCTGTACTGCTACCGTGTTGGTTGCGCCACTCAGGTGAGCAGCTCCCAGTTCATAATTCCCAGTGATCTTAGGGGGGCGCACTCCACTTTCACATCAGTGGCAGGACAACGCGCGGACCTTTCCCATATTTTCCCTTATTTGGTGAGGAGGCCTTAATTAGATTACGGGGCTGACGCGTTTAAACCTCTGTACAGAGTCAAATGATTTGTATATGTCAGTGTTTTACACAAGTCAAAGCACTGGCCATTTTCAAGAGCAGTAACACTGTTACACGTCAGTGTAAGATGAACCAGAACAGCATCACGCACGGCAACTACATCTTTTGAGAGCATGTTATCTGGCTCAGTTCACACATTTCTTATTTTCATTTATTGCAGTGATATGCATTTGATTTCATTCGCTTTAATGGTTAAAGTGAAGTACTAAAATAGAACAGATTAGGCTATGTGAATGAACTAAGACGTCCCAATCGGAACATCACTGCCTTTAATCTTTTGTTCCGCTTAGTTTAACAAAAATGTAAATCATGTTTTCGAAACCACGAACAGGCTATGACAACCGCTTGGCAACCAAACCGTAGGATTCCTAAACAAACTAAGATATCAACATATAACGCTCTCATTCCACCAAAGTCCGACGGTTCTAACGCTCGCAATTTATCGCGTTTAACTTTACCGTGGTCCGGTGGCTTTCTTAAACACGCAGCCAAAGTTAAATTAAGTGAAAACAATACATGCAATGAATAATACCGACACATCATGAATGTACCTCTAATTGCTTTACAACCATCAACACTGCGACTGCAGAGCATTAGTTCGTAGACAGCGCGAGCTGCACAAACGTACATATAACTTTACAATAAGGGAGAAACGAAAGGGAGAAACTTTCTTACACTTTCAGCTGATTTGCAAATAGCCTTCAAAAGGTACCTTCTTCTTCTGTATCCTTTAGGTCTTTGCGCGTAGCATAGAGAAAACTGTACTATCTAGTGACCCTCCCTCCCGGACCGACCGAGCCTCCCTAGGGGAAATGCTAGTCCGGTGAATCCAGAAAGAACACTAGTGACACCCCTTGGCCTTTTCTATCTCCTTCTCTCCTTCGTGTCCCTGATGCAAGAGCCTTAATTGGTAAAGTATCAAAGAGGAGGGGGGGGGGGGATCCTTTTCCAACCAAGTGAGCGCGTCTCTGTGAAAGGCTGACGTTATACCGGTGACCGCGCCTTCGGATTTTAAAGGTATGATGTCATCCTGTTCAGTGCGCCTGTATCAGCTCCATCTGCCCGTGCAGGATGCCTGTGGACTGTTTCTTCTCAGCTCGCGCTTTTAGACAAAGAGCTCTCTTAAGTGGAAACACTCCCCAAAGTTTGCTGTTCTATTTAACGGTTTTTAAAGAGTTGCGGACTGTGCTCCTTCGCTCGGCGGTAGCCCTGTCCGATAAACTTAATGAATAAACGAACGACCGCGGCGCTTAAGCTTTTATTAACTGTAATATATATTGCTCGTTAAGACGCCCTGTGTTTGCTTTCACAGGCGAACAATTCCCAAAAACCTGTACACTCATGGAAGTGTGTGTGTGTGTGCGTGCGTGTTTGTGTGTGTGTGTGTGTGCGCGTGTGTGTGTGCGCGTGTTTGTGCGTGTGTGTGCATGTGTGCGCGTTTGTGCGTGTGTGTATGTGTGTGTGTGTGAGTGTGTGTGCATGTGCGTGTTCGTGCGTGTGTGCGTGTGTGTGTGTGTGTGTGTGTGTGTGTGTGTGTGTGTGTAGATGGCTGTTGAGCAACATTCTGCAGCTTTTATTACATCACTGTGTTCAGCATTGGGCACAAAACCAATACAGTAAAAAGGTTTTTTGTTTGTTTGTTTGTTTGTTTTGAGTCATGCTGCAGCTAAACTCCTTATGACACATTACATTTTAATAATTATAATAATAATAGATTTTATTTACATAGCAGCTTTCAAGGACTCAAGCAGTACCATCAATAAAAAGTAGTAAAGCACTTAGTGATCTATTGAGTTTTGGGTTTTAGAGAGACCACTACAAGGAGATATTGAGGTAATACATGCCAGAGTTATGAGGGATGATTAAAGGTCTGAATAAAAGATCTGAGTGAATAAACTGGTGCACTGGAGACTAGATCTCCATGGTAGATCCATGGCATGACTTGTATGTGATAATTAGCATTTTAAAATTGGATACATGTTGTAACTGGAAACTGGTGAACTAGAAACCAGAATGTGTAAATGCTTGTGCTAACAAGTAAAGTTTAGGTAAGATACTGGTTTTGTTTCAATGCGTCAGTAATGATGGATTAACGGATTAAAGCAAACAAAGCAATTTCAACTGTTTAAATAAGGGCTTCTCTGCAGTTTATATTTTTGGTGAGTATTCTGAAGAGGAGGCTAGCTCTCAGCCCTGCTGTAGCTCCAGCCATAGAGCCTTGGCCTTTTGATCTTGCTGTATGGAAACATTACTGGATATCTGGAATTATACCTGGCATAGCAGTCACAGAATAGCACTCCTCACAAATAATGTTCTAAAGGACCTACACACCTCTAACCTCTGTGATGTCAGGTCTGAAAATTAATCAAGCCTAATCATGTTTCTGGATGATGAAGAGAGAAATCACTGATCTCAGCCTAACAGAACACTTAATATTCTGGTTTTAAAATATTGCTGAGATAGAGATTTTCCAAATAAATTATGATCTTGTTTTGGAAACCATTAAATCAATTAATTAGCAGAATTAGCATGCTGAAAAAATGTATTCTGCCTAACTGATTTTATATATTGTAGTGTTACCAGAATGTTTTATATATTACATTTTCAGTTTGATGGAAGGGTGTTACACCATTTTATGTAGAATAATGTTACAGGACAATTATAAACAAATATAACCAGTATACTGTACAGTGGGTCAAATAAAATATGTACCATTACATTTTTATCACTGAAAATCATACTGAGATGAAATGCGAAGTATGCCTGTTATTACATTTGTAGTCTCTATATCCTCTTATTACATTTATTGTCTATATAACCTTTGATGTTCCTAATCTTATAGTTCTAATATGAAACATTTGTTGTGTTTGATGTTGTGAAGTGGTGTGAAAGGAGGGTCAAATTCAGGCCAGTTGTGACCTTTCTACTTTATTTGCTTCAGATCTCTTTTTTTGGACCTGTGGGCTAAATTGTGTGATTTGGCAACTGGTTTATTTTGCACATCATCATCAAATTCCTGCAATACCTCTGAGTTCTGTACCAGTTTGTACAGATCAAGACAAGACAGGCATGACCAAAACTCAAATCTGCTGGAAGCACAGGAGGGAGGGAGAGCTCTAGAGAGCAGAAAGTAGAAGTTTAAAGCACTTTAAAGAGGTTTAAAGCACAGTTTAAAGAGGGTACATGAGGACAGAGCAGGCTGCTGCTTGACAAGCTGATATCAGGCAACCAGACCAGAAGCGCAACTACACGACACAGCAGACATTAGACAGCCCAGAAAATGAGGATGAAGTCAGAGTCACACAAATCAAGGCCCTGCATGCTGGTCCCTCCAGTAACAAAGAGACTTTACAAGAAGCTCTGGTGAAGCTTTAATGATGTGCATGCAGGTGTGAAGAATATGTGATATATATGTGATATATCTGTGATGATTTTGGATGTAATTGTTACCTTCACATATGCTTTCTTACTGTTAACATTTTCCTCTGTATGTGAGTACCTTCACTGTGTTGATTGGTTCATATTGTTGTACCTCTATTGGAGAAGCACATTTAAGCTTTAGTCAGGTGTTTGCTACTGACCATCTTTGTAGGCAGATATTGATTTGTGCTGTTCTTTGTATGTTTACACCTTTTGACCAGCATCGTATTATCAGCTGTGTTGACATTAGTCATGCTTGTGTTTATTTGATCTTTTAAAGAACCACACAGACAGCAATTCTGAGTATAAGAAAGGGGGTGTCACACTCTGAGAAAGAGAAGACAAGACAAGAGAAAGACAAGGAAAGATAAAACAGGCCAAGGCAGGATAAGATCACAGGCTCCTCTGATCACCAAGGCAGGATAAGATCACATGCTCCTCTGATCACCAAGGCAGGTTAAGATCACATGCTCAACTGATCACCAAAGCCTGCTGATGTCAGAATAAATGTCTGTGTGCTCCAGATCTTCATGTCTCCTGGGCGTCTCCACATCTTCAAGAAATTTCAAAATCAGATAATTGGCATTACTTTTAATATGAAGCATAAGGAATGGCAGATTGTGTGTACAACTGGCACCAGAAGCATGAAAAACAGAAAGTGCATAAACAGTTGTTAGATAGTGTTTTTCATGAATCTTCTTAAGCAGCATCAGAAAGCATGTTTTTGTAAGTTGAGTAGATTGCGGTGACATCAATGCGAGACAATGTTTTCCCACCACTGTGTTTTCTTTGCGTTCTCTTGTTTCCTGGCACATTCACACCAATACGGGTCCACTGATAAAGCAAAATAAGCTACAGAGAGGAAAAAATGTGTCTTTACAGGAGACAGAGACCATGTGGGGACTAATAAAATATTGAGCTTTGTGAAAGTACAGTCACAGATGAGATCAAAGAGGAGGAATGGCACCGTGAGAGACACTGCTTGAACCAACAAGTCAAGTAAGCCTGTAAAGAAAGAAAGAAAGAAAAATCTGATTCAATGATTATTGCTTGATTAATGGAGACAAGAAATGAGACCAAGATATGGTGTATTAATATCTTTAGAGCAGTTGTGACAAAAACCCATCCTGGAAGGCTGCAGTCCAGCAATGTTCAGTGATTTAGTCCAGTAACATGCTGTCATTTATTCCAACAATGTTCAGTTGTTTACTCCAGCAGTGTTTAATGGTTTAGTCCAGCAGTGTTTAGATATTTACTTCAGTAACATTTAATTATTTAGTCCAGCAATGTTTATTGATTTAGTCCAGCAAAGTTCAGTGATTTAGTCCAGTAATGTGTGTGATAGCTGGAGAAATGCCCGAATGTGCTGGACTCCAACCCTCCTGGACTTTAGAGCCTGATACCATTTTAATCAAACAAAAATAATCAACCCAATTGGATAAAAAGAAAATGATCAAGACATACCAAAAACAAAACCACAGTATTGCAGATGTTATGGAGGGGATCAGTTGCCAGAGCATCCGGTAGCAGCTTGTGACTCATCTGCTATGGGATGTTCTGTGTTTCAGCAGGAAACCCTAGTGACAGATTGAACTTTTTTTTCCACAGGAACATCACCGTTTGGTGACAGATTAGATGTCGTTAATGACCTCAGACTAGACTTCTTCACTGAAACTCAAAATTACATGGCCGCCCAGTTCTACATGTAGGCATGGTCTTGTGACTACGCTGTAAGTAAGATCTTGGTGAGTAAGATACACACAAACTGAAGACACAATGTGA
>JAOYMR010000022.1:5055233-5067441 GCA_025802075.1 Tenebrosternarchus preto
ATCAAACCATTAAGCAAGACTCAGGATGACGGTATATAAGACCCACCCTGTCCTGGATCTGTATTTTTCAGTTCTCTGCTGGCAGGGCCCCATCATTGTTTTCATAATATTGCCCAATTACATATTTAGTGAAGTGAAGGTCATGTTGATGGAAATGCACAATTAGTCTAAGAGTGTTGATCTGCTTGATGGGACCAAATTCAATAAAGGAAATCAGAGACTCCATATTAGCACTTAGCCTCCTTTACTTCATTACTGGTACCCCAGTGCATTAGACTAAAATTGATTAAGATTGGGAAACATTAGACGATTAAAGAGACACAGGCATTTAAATGCTTCCAGATATTTACCAGTGGTGCCGCATTTCTGAGCACTTTAACAGTGCTTCGTTTTCAGGTCTGAAACAAGGGCACGTTAGTACATGTCAGCTCAACACGTGGCGTGGCAGGACGGATGTCCGGCTGCCTTGCCTGTGGTCAAAGGTGAGTCAAAAAAGATACCTTAACCCCAGCTGTAGGTCACCACTCTGCTCCGCGCTTCTCTGAACATTGTTTTTCCTACCTTTACCTGTAAAAAGGAGAAAGTATATTTGCATTGTACATTTAATACATTTGTATTAAAGGTCCACACTAAAGTCTGTTTTAAATTGTAAGACTAGGCAGAGCCTTCTCTCTCCCCCCCTTTTTTTTTTACTTTCTACCAGAGTTGCCCAGCGCTTAAACGAAGGCTGTAGATGTACTTCAACACAACATCCTCACTAATTAACACAGTCTACAAAATACAGCCTGCAACTACCACTTACTGTATTGCACACAGAAGCCAAGGTGTGGCACACACTCCCATCAATGCAGAGAGCCTGTCAGCTCAAGTGTACACAAGCTCCCGCCTCCAGGAGAACAGACGTCTTGTATTCGACTTTAAACTGTTAAATAGAACATGGTGATACAGAGCCTGTTTATTGGGTCTGGAAATAGCATTCAAAGCGAAATTTCTTCAGGCCAGATCTTTTGCCTGCTGTATCGGGAAGCTGCTAGAAGCCCATTCACCCATTCTATTTTTTCATTAGGAGTGTCTATACTATGCTAGATGATAAAATAAAAAGCCATCAAATAAATAATAATAATAAAAACTAACAATACTATATACAATTCTATTAGGAAATATAATATGATAATAATATGATAATTTGTACAAATTAAAATTAATCTTCAAGTAAGGAAATAATGCATTGTTAACACACTCTGAAACATACATATACACATTTATTAGCATTTTTGCAACCACAAAACACTCTCTCTCTCTCTCACACACACACACATGCACCCACACACACAAATCTCCACATTCTTTCATAAATGCCTAGAGGAGTAGGTACCATCTGTTGCAATTTGCAGGGATATTATGGTTGCGTGAGTCAGAGTCTGCGGCTCTGGTTGTGCGTAAGAGGTGAGCCATTGGCTGCGGGACTTCGCAGTGCTTTGTTCTCTTCCTTGCTGCATATGTTGAGCAGACCTTCAGAGGTCCAAGAGCACACGGATCATGTGCTCGGGTCACGTGATCGGGTCACGTGAGTGGCGGCTGCGCTGCAGGTCTGCAGCAGTGTTTATAGTGGCACGGCCTAAAGCACAGAATTGGTTCATTTGCATGTTTATTCCAAACCAACAGCTCAAAGACTCCAAATCAACAGCTCAAAGACTTGGACAAACCTGCCGTCTTGCCCACTGGAGACGCATGTCACAATCAGAGCAGCCGCTGGCCCGCTGAGCCACGTTGGCGTTCGGTATTTGTCTGCCTGCTAATTAGAGTCTGCCAGGTGAGGGTCAGGCAGCAGAGCAAGGATGGATGTCCCATCCCATGGGAGCGGTCACGATGGGCTGCTCCACGAAGCAGAGCTCTATGAGACCTTGGTGTGTCCTACGCCAGATAAGTCCCAGATTATTGCGGCTGATTTGTTTTGCCAGGTTTCCGCTACAGCGTTTCTCTCCCAGGGTTGCTGTCCTGCTCTCATTCACTTGAGGGAGTGTTGTTTCAGACACCTGGTCGCTGTACAGATGTCTGGTCATCATACAGAAGAAATCTGCCTGAAGGAAATAAAGGTAAAGCTCCATGAATTACTCTGGATGTTATAAACAGATAAATGGAGTATTTCTGCCTCTCTTTCACTCACTCACTCTCCCTCTTTTGTTGTGTGTGTGTGTGTGTGTGTCTGTGCGTGAGGATAGACACATATTTATAATCCATGTTGTTGGCAGATATTTGTTCATATCTTTGTTTGTAATTGATATAAGGAAATGCTATGTTTAGTTGTTTAACCTTTATTTACCCAGGCTGTTCCACTGTGAGCACACTTGTGTGTACCATGGATCAGAGAGTTTGTGTTCAGGATGAATCACGAGAGAGGAAGGTGTGATGAAGAGGTGTGGCCAGGTGGGGTTCCTGTTTTTATCAGTTTGATGGAGTATATGTGTGCACATGTGTGTGTGTGTGTGTGTGTGTGTGTGTGTGTGTGTTTGTGTCTGGACCATATTCTAACTATGTTATTTGTGATGTTTTTAAAAGGTAAGCCAGTTATAATAAGAGTGAGCATAACTGAGAACCAAAAAATGTCTGTATGTTGAGTATTGCTTAGCAAACTACGAGGTAAAATCCTTTCATTAGCCTCTCTCTCTCTCTCTCTCTCCCTCTCTCTCTCTCATGTTCATTTCCCTTAACATGACTTTCTTCTGTGTGTTCTTTCTCTCAGAATAGTTTTTGATCAACTTTTTTTCAACAGAGGAGGCGTACCTCTGGAAAGCATGCAAAACACACACACACACACACACACATATGCACTCTCTCTCTCTCTCTCTCTCTCTCTCTCTCTCTCTCTTACACACACTCTCTCACACAAACACACAAATACACACACATATTTGTGACAGCTCACAGGCATACTTATGTGGACAACTGGACGCACATATATTGCAAACAGACACACATACATACACACACAAAGACACGCACACACACTTGCCCTTTTCCTCTCCACAAACACAACCATTTATGGTTAAACCTTCTCTATCTCTTTCTGTTTGACTCTTTGACAGAGAGGAGAGAGTGAGAGAGAGAGAGAGAGAGAGAGAGAGAGAAAGAAAGAAAGAGAGAGAATCATTGACACTGCTGAGCTAAACAACTCTTTATTCAGGAGAAGTTAGTGGACCTAGGCCACTTCAAATGTTTTTGAATAGTAACTCAAACCAGCTAACTGTATAAATGATAGATAACTCAAACCAGCTAACTGTATAAATGATAGATAACCATTGTGATCTGTAGCTGTAATAATTTCCTGACATGGTCTGACACCTACACCAGTGTAAGCAGGCAGTGTTGTGGTTGATCAGACAGCTGCTGAGATGAGAAGAAGATGGCAGCCGAGTAGCACAGTCTGCCCACATCCTGCACTACTGACTGGTGGGAGGATTAGGCTGGCTTTAAACTAATCTAACAGTCTAACACACACACACACACACACACACACACACACACACACACACACATACATACATACACACCAACATACACACCACACATGCAAACACACATAAACACCACACACACACACACAAACATACACACCACACATACAAACACACACACAGCCAGATTATGCAGAAGGTACAATAAATACATGGGGGGTTTATGTACTTCACACACACACACACACACACACACACACACACACACACACAATGCTTCCATGCATACGCACACACCAACAGACCACCACATACAAACACTCCCACACATACACACACGTAAATGACTCTCAGGCCTTCTGGGGGTTTCCAGATTTCTCATGCAACCATAAAACCCAGAAAGAGGAGGTTCGGAAATGTCCTCCTGCTTATGAGCCAAAACCTGAATGAGCCTCACAAACTCTCGTACAGCCAATAAGGGTTCATTTGCTTTATTGCAACTGGGTTCCCCAAAAGCTTCATGTAAGTATTTGTCTACTTGCAGTGAAGCAAACATGAAGGCAATAGAACATTATATCAAGAGCATTATATAGACTTATCATGAAGCTCCATCTTTAAGGAGAGTTCAAAAGATTTTTCAAAATGTCAACAAAAGTCTCTTGTTGAAAAGTAAAGTTTCATGTAGTGTTTTGAAGAAAATGTTCCATTGTAGAGAAAGTTACCAAATTTGAATTATTTATAGTATCTGTGACTGCAGTCAGGGATCACAAATCACCTCTACAACTAGGAGGTCTGGAATTATGTATCTAGATATCATATAGATGTCTTCTGCATTTTAATATGTAATATTGATCATACTAAAATGGTGGGACATTTTTCATGCAGTGTCCTAATCACAATAAAACCTCTAAAACATCTCTCAACATACATTCTTTGTGGTTTTGACATGCTTTAAATGAATCTTTAAATGAATTTAAATGAGTCCTGTCACTACCATTAGTGATTAATTCTGACTGTGCTAGATTTTTTCAATACAGATGTTCATCAATACAAATTATTTTATTTACTATACAAATTATTATTTATCAGCAACTAAATCATTCAGAAATTTTGGGGAAAAAAATCATCAGAGGTGGGTGGAGGTGGATCCCTTCTGCCCTTAGAGCTGCCGTGTCCCAAACTCCCCCAAGCACAGTCTGTGTGTTCCAACCTCCCCTGAACACATCAGCATCGGCGCCCAACCGAAACACCATCTGTGTGTTTGTGTCCCAGCCAGAGGTCGTCGGCACGACAACGGTGGCAGCGACAGAACAGAGATCGGCAGGTACTGCAGACCTGGCACAAAGCCCAGCTGCACCATGTGCTGTCGGTTCACTGCACAAACAACATAAAAACGTCCCACACACTTTGCATCCATCCATGGTGGGAGAGGACCATTAAGTACTCTGGAATATACCATGTGTCATGTGTAATGGGGAGAATTGAGTAGGTGTGTGTGTGTGAGAGAGAGAGACAGAGAGAAAGAGACAGAGAGAGAGACAGACAGAGAGAGAGAGAGAGAGAGAGAGAGAGAGAGAGAGACAGAGAGAGAGAGAGAGACAGAGAGAGAGAGAGATCCTGTAGTTTTCTCCTTATTTGGAGGAATGTGAAGGGAGTTGACAGCAGTGCTGCTATGAATGATTGATTCTCCTGTACAAGAGAAACTTCTCTCTTCATTAAACAGCCCCAACACACAAATACACACACACACACACACACACACACACACACGTTCACATGTACACACATATAGAGACACTTGATTGAACAAAGATGCTGGAATACACATGATATAATCAGAGATACAGAGATATAGTCCTTATATAACACGATATAATCAGAGATATAGAACTGATATAACACATGATATAATCAGAGATATAGAACTGATATAACACATGATATAATCAGAGATATAGTCCTTAGGACCATTTTATGTCACAAATAATTAGACATCCTAATAATTCTATCAGCAGAAAGGTGTACTGTTAATGCCATGTTTGAAAAGTGACACGAAAATGTTTGTAAATACAATGTAAAACTTGTTCTCAGCATTGAGTATTAAAATTTTAATTTGAGAAGCAAATTAAATTAATGCAAGCACCATACACACACACACACGCATACACCCAAACACACACACACACACATACTCACACATCTGTACAGTATGAACTGAAATGAATTTGGTAGTGACACCATTTTTGCATCTGGAGCAAATCACTGAGAGCAGATGTTTGAGGGAAACAAATAGTGATGTCATGGTGGAGTCAAAGATGACGGTGCTTCCCTGCGGCAATTGTTTGTCTGGTTCACCACATGCAGACCTCAGACCAGATGATCTGATTGGTCCAATCCACAGGCATTGAGCAGCAGGGTGTAGAAGTGTGGGTGAGTGTGTGTGAGTGTGTGTGTGTGTGTGTGTGTGTGTGTCACAGGGAGTCAGCACAGATCTTTGAGTTTTATTTGCCCTTGATGGGAGATGTAACCTTTTAAGTGTCCGTTCCTGAATGATTACTTATCTGGATTCTCTGACACCCAAGGCTGCAATTTGGCATCTGCATGACCTCCTTTGTTGGAGAGTGAAATGGTGCTTCCATCACACTTCAGAAACTTGAGGTGAACGTTCTGCTTTTAGCACTGTGCACAAACACCAAATGACCTGGGATTATGTAACAGAGGATTGGGTAAGAATTAAGTGAAGGAACACACATGCACATACTGGCATTTCCAGACATGTTTAGATTTTTTCTGCCATGCAGAGGGTAATCATATCACACTGGGGTCAACTGGATTAACCCTAGTGTTTTTTTTGTTTTGTTTTTTTTTTTTGGGGGGGGGGGTTGATATTCCAATCACAAGTGAAATTTATTCTCTAATACATGTTAATCTCTTTCTCTGTATTAAACTGTACTTTGTCACTCTTTTTCAGAGATAGGCCATCTTTCTCTCCTACCAGAATCTCTCTTTTTCCTTTCTCTCTCTGTCTCGTTCTCTCTCTCTCTCTCTCTCTCTTTCTCTCTCTCTCTTTCTCTCTCTCTGTCTCTCTCTCTCTCTCACACACACACACACACACACACACACACACACACATACAATCC
The DNA here is from genome assembly GCA_025802075.1 of Tenebrosternarchus preto. Classification (NCBI taxonomy): domain Eukaryota; kingdom Metazoa; phylum Chordata; class Actinopteri; order Gymnotiformes; family Apteronotidae; genus Tenebrosternarchus; species Tenebrosternarchus preto. The sequence continues at coordinate 5,061,829 of JAOYMR010000022.1, forward strand.
ATCGTAATGTGTGAGCCATATCAATGTATGTGCTTGTAAGTGAACCTGGATGACATCATATGATCTCATGACTGAAGCAGTTGACTGTGAAGCACAAATTTGTTCTGACACGCTGCCTCTGAGCACCACTCCTCCCAACATTAAAGAGAATGAGGAAGGAGATGGGGATGGAACAAATCTCACTGCTGCTTCTTAGGAAGCTTAGGAAGTATATGCATCACTTGTGCTATTCATGCATGTGTGTTTGGGTCACTGTCTGTTTACAAAACTGCCCCCAGTCGCTATGGAGACAAGCATGCTTTCACTTCCTGTTATTGTGTATTATCTATTTTGTATTGTGCCAGCTCATCAGACAAAATAAGAATTCGCAGACTCCATGTTTTGTTTAGGGAGGTCAATAATGTAAACAGGCGCTGGGTGGTCCAGGGGGTGGAGCCAGGGGGTGGAGCCAGGGGGTGGTTCCTTATTTCACTGAAATGTTTTTAAAAGTTACAAAATAAAAAATAAAATACATATCACTGGTTTGTGTGATATAATCAGTAGTTCTGAGTACACAGGTAGGTATTTGTGTAGACTCAATTCGTCATACATATCACAGCTATCTCTGGAAGATATGCAAAAAATGCTCTATAGCTCAGCGAAGCTTTAATTAAATCATTGTCATTTTGATAATTGCTTTCATATGTTTGGGATGTAAGAAGCATTGAATTTGTAAAATATTTATTTGTTTATTTGATTTTTTCCTTCTTGCTTGGCGCCCATTATTCTTTTAGCCGTATCCAGTTTACAGAATAGCGGGAGTCAGGAAGGGGGAGGCACACACGGCCCAGATGGGAGTGAACACCACCACTGCAGCTTTCTGGACTCCCAGCCGCGCTCAATAGTCGGCTAAGTGTTGCAGCATGTCCATCGCTGCAGCATGTTTGGAGGGCGGTGCTGCATTGTCTCACTTGTCCTTTGCCTTTATCTCTCCATGCTTCTCTCAACCATTCCTTGTGTGTCTTTTTGCTCTTCTGATGTTTGGCCTGTGCTCATGCTCCCTTTCCCCTCTGCGTGATGCCTGGCCTCTGCGCCAACATTTGGAGCTCATTAGAACAGGGTTATGCTTCATGCCCATCCGAGAGATCTAGAACACACATACACACACACACAGAATGTGCCACACCAGCATGAGTTAGGGTTAGGGTTAGGGATAGGGTTTTCAGTTTGGTGACTCCATTACTGGTGCTGAGCAGTGTTCTCTCAGACTTTGATTAAACACATCTCAGGCAGGGTGTGGCTCATGTGCAGGAACTGAAACTGGGTGTAAAGGGGCTGACAGACCTTCTGTTTGTAGCATGAGGTGTGAAATATTATGTCCTGCATGAGCGATTCACATGGTTCAGACATTATAAATGTTTGCTAAAATGTTAAATGCGTGCGTTATTCATGTACGAAAATTCAAAGTTAACTTCCTTCAAATTAGGAAGCTTAAACTGAAATAAAAATATGGAGATATAAAGGACGAGGGTAAGTTAAAATTCAAACTAGAACTTGAGTGTGACTATCTAGACCTTGATGAGACATTTAAAAAATACAAGGATGCACAATTCTTTCTATAACTTTGCAACAAAGGTTGTGTTTACACAAAACACAGGTTGACCAGAGGGATTCACTGGCTCAGTGTGCTTCAGGTTTGAATGAGCTGAGGTGAATGGGAATGTAAGGGAATGTGAGAGGAGAGCTGACGTGAGCGTAGTCCCATCTAAGGCAAAGAGTATTCACTCGCCCCACTTAGGCGAGGAATGCAGCAGGAGACAAGAGAAATACTTCGGATTGCATAAAGAGCTTTAACTGTATGGCCAGTGGAAGCTTTATTAATCGTAAATCATGAGCTAGTGCTAAGGCCTCCGTGTGCGTGCGTGCATGTATGTGTGTGTTTGCGTCTTTGACTTAGATTATAACAAACTATTTCCTGTATTCTCTTGAGCGCATGACTGATGTTAGGGCTGCTCTCTATAAGGCTACGGTGAGACAGAGTGGATGTTTTTACTGTTACATAATATCTTGATTGACTTATGTTAGTAATTCCATGGATTCCAAAGGCCACCTCCAGCATTTGTTCATCATTAGGCAGAGTTTAGAAATGTGAGGTCATTCCTTTTTCAGAGAATTAGGAGGGGAGAGGGGAATTTCTATCTCTACCGTTGTATCATATATTCGTGATACAACAGAGACACCTTTTGGGGGAAAAGAAAATGACATGAAAGGAGATGTTAGTGTTTGTCGCCCTCTTGTGTGTGTCCCAATTAACGTTACAATTTCAGTTGAAGCTTTTCGTTTTTCTGTATGCATATTGTGGTTTTATATCCAAACATGTTTAGAGATTATGTTTAAGATTATCATGCTGGCCAGAAAACCATTTTCACCCTTTGGATTCTAGACCAATCCAAAGATTCCGCTCAAGAGAAGCATGTCTTACACTAACGTGTACGAATTGCTAATACTATGCCTTCGTGAAAATAAAACTACATTTCCCGAACACTATTAGAATTAGAGGAAGACGAGCTACAGTCATAAATGTTATTGTAATGTTTAAATCGCAATCCTGTCATGCCGAGTATACCCTGACCAGATTCATGTCTGTTTAATAATGACGCTGCCTTTCATATAATAAAAGGTTTTGCACAATTACTCTGATTTGCGGATGTGACCTTTGTCCGCACAATATGACGCAGCGGAACTCGAAGCTACTTCCTTTCCTCCATTAGGTGAGTGCGTGGTAGAAGCGCGGTTAGTATCGCTCTTCACAAATTTATCGAAAATCACATTATATTTTAAGTCTCCAACACAAAGCTTTTTATTAAAATATATATTTTGTGCTTGTTCCAGGTCGCAACCATGGGCCGCCGTCCAGCCCGTTGGTAAGAAGTCGTAAATGATGTGTTTTTGGTGAAGACTAGAGAATGCCGAAAATGGCAGGGCCCGCTAACCATGTGCAAGCACACGTCTGTGTGAGGAAGACGAGCAGCTAACACAGGAGGCCACATCATAGATAATTAGCTCCATCGTTTGAGTGATTGCATGATAACTAGCTAGTTTAGAAGTGTTCTTTTAAAATCGGGTCGATGTCTAGACATTCACTGACTAACAGATCATGTCTCCTCGGCTCTACTTAGCTAGGGTGCTAGTCACAGCAATGCCATTAGCTAGAGTAGCTGACTTGGCTGTCTAGCCAGTTACAACTAGCCATAATTTGCTTAGCTTTGTTAGCCAAGTTGCTTAGTGCGTGTGTTGACGGGAGTTTTTTTATTTACTATTCAACGTTGAATTTTACATTTCTTTAATGACATGAATGGCTTTTCTAACTAGTTCTTCTCGTCACCCACAGCTACAGATATTGCAAGAACAAGCCATACCCCAAGTCCCGGTTCTGTCGGGGTGTGCCTGGTAAGACTGTGCTACAGACCTAACCACCTCCACACCATTAAAACGTGGATTGGGTGCTTTATTAATGGTACATCCCACTCGCAGATGCTGTAGCTACAGATTTTCTAAACACTTCATTTTAAATGGAAATTAGTGCCCTCTACAATGGGACTGCAGCCTGTTTTGCTAATCCAGAGTCATAATGTACAGTTGTATTTTAACAATCTTTTCTAAACCTAGATCCTAAGATCAGGATCTTCGACTTGGGTAGGAAGAAGGCTAAGGTGGATGAGTTCCCACTGTGTGGTCACATGGTATCGGATGAGTATGAGCAGCTGTCATCTGAAGGTAAGAGGCCTAACTGTTAATCTGTGTAACTCACCTTGGTGTAATACCCTAACTTATGTTTTGTTTCCTGTGTTTATCACTGATTCTTATTAGTTTTGGTTCCCTGTAAAAATGGAAAGAATTGTCCTGATGTATAAAGCTCATGGAGATGCTAAACTACACTAAACACCTTTTTCCTAGCTCTTGAGGCTGCCCGTATCTGTGCTAACAAATACATGGTGAAGACCTGCGGCAAAGATGGTTTCCACATCCGCGTGCGTCTGCACCCCTTCCACGTCATCCGTATCAACAAAATGTTGTCCTGTGCCGGAGCTGATAGGTGGGTTTGACCAAGTTCTAGATCTCCAGCTTTGTTGCCTGTACTTCTCTGGTTTGCAAAAAGCTGCCGACAGTGAAACTTTGGTTTGTGTATGAGCCCATCTGAGGAGATTGAGTCCTGGATGGTCTTGTCAATGCGCATTCAATTTAGGCACTGTGCTGGGAACATCTCGCCCTTTGTGTTTATGTACGACTGTGAGGAACCAGAGTTGTCTTCTCTCGCCAGGCTCCAGACAGGAATGCGCGGTGCGTTTGGAAAGCCACAGGGCACTGTAGCCCGCGTGCACATTGGCCAGGTGATCATGTCTGTGCGCACGAAGGCTCAGAACAAGGAGCATGTCATTGAGGCTTTGAGGAGGGCCAAGTTCAAGTTCCCTGGCCGTCAGAAGGTATGTCAGGAGCATTTTGTTCTGTAGTTTATGTAACGTCTTGGAATTGAGCTTGTTCTGCAGCTTATTAAGCCGACCAGTCTGGTTGTCAGTGCTCTTCTGGTGTGCAAAGGCTGCAGACAGTAACTCTTCGGTTTGTGTATGTGCCCAGCTGGTAGGTGCTGGGTCCTTAAAGGGACCGTTGAGACAAATTACAAGTCGTACAAAGTACAAGCCCTTTTGAAAGGCTTTCATTACCCACCACAACTCCCTCTACTTTAGGGGTTTTTGTAATTTTTTTTTTTTGTTTCTCTACTTCAGTTGATGCCATGTTGGGGGGGTAGAAATAATCTAAATTTTGTTCTTGTGTAGATCCACATCTCCAAGAAGTATGGCTTCACCAAGTTCAATGCCGTGGACTTTGATGACCTGCTGCAGGAGAAGCGTCTGATTCCTGATGGCTGTGGGGTCAAATACATGCCCAACCGTGGACCCCTGAGCCGCTGGAAGGCCCTGCATGCTAACTGAGTGCTTCACAATTGCCAGGTCATAGTGGCTGAATGAGACAGAGCTGTTACCTGGAGTAGTCAATAAAAACTTGTACAAAATATTGTGGTTTCAATTCTTTTCTGCCTTGTAATTGTTTGCTGTGATAGTGCTGACATGTATAATGAATATGAGTGTTTGCCATATGTACATACATGCTTGTGTATGTATGAAATGGCCATAAATCTAAATCCACAACATGCCACATCCTGAATCTGAACTTCATAGTAAATGGAATGTGGACATTGCAGTAGTCCTGTTCCCAGACCTTGATACTAACAAAATGTTTATTTTCACTGTTTCAGTTCAGGAAGGTCCTAAGGGAATTTTACACTTTACCAAATACTGGAAATGCAGTAATTAGCCAGGCAGGGTAAACCAAACATTTTATTACAAAATTTAAATAAATGCAATAACCCAATGAGTTCTTCTGGTTCTAAAAGTATTAAAACCTGAACTTTAAAATAGGAAAAATGATGTTTATCATTGTTCAGTTTATCTTAAATCCTATAGACTTAAAGGTTTTTGGTATGACAGTCCACACTAACACTTTAAATGCAGTTTTGGCATAAAAGAGATTCAAGTGTTAACATCAGTGCATATTCTTATTTTGGTTCTAACTGTC
>JAOYMR010000022.1:5067541-5078178 GCA_025802075.1 Tenebrosternarchus preto
ACTGTCAGCACGATCCTTCACAGCTGCGACAGGAAGAGGAGGCAGAAGGATGCAGGCAGCAGGCACAGAGCGGTGCTTACCCGCTCACTTCCTGACCTGGTTTTTAGGTTCACCTCTATAGGATAGTGGTCACTCACTCTTAGAGCCTGCAAGGAACAATCCAGACCTATTTGACAGGGTTTCAGGGCACAAAGTCCACATTCTGATGCAATATTTTGCTTTACGTTTTGCTATTTTGGTTTTCTATAAACAGGAAACCATACACAGTTCACATCTGATTAGAGCAACTTTACTAATTATGGTATTATAGTATATGTTCCTAATTATGGAATTTACTAATGAAGGGGAAGGGAAATTGTATAATACATAAGGTTAATAAGATATAATAAGAGTAGTAATGTGTTTAATTTGATGAGTTCTGTGGAAGTGCAACAGAAGACAAGCACTTATACCTGTGACTCATCGAGGCGGTACTCGTTCGCAAAATTGAACACTGTTGCTGAAGATGGCACAATAGCTCTGAGAAAGTGATCGCCGTGCACCACTATCCTGTTGGTCAGGTCAGGTCAGACATGAACATCAGTAGTACAAGATCATGAAATGAAGTGTGTCATGCAAATGCAATAAATTAGCCTTACCTGTCATAGGCGCAGTCAGTTGACTGCCTGACTGTAGTGTCTTGTTTGTCATCTATCAGCCAGGTGAATGAGGAGATAGTGTAGAGCCTTATATTCTTCTTGTTCTTTTTGGCCACATATCCACAGGCTGCGTTGAAATCCCCAAGGAACATTATATCCTAAAGGAGGTAATTGAGGACGATATGTGATTTTTATCATTAGGACAGACAAATTCTCTTCATATTCTCTTATATTCAATAACTATGAATTGTTCTTTTTGGCTTTTTTTTTTTACTGCTGCACAATCGTACCTCTGTCTTCCACCTCTGTCTGACATCCTCAAAAACGTCATAAAGCTCATCGATCTCTTTGGTGGCGTTTGTGGGAGTCGTATGCATTGGAATCAGCACAAACTCACCAATCACTGCAAAACAACCACTATGTCACAGACTGGCCACGCCCACCTTAGGCAGAAAGACACAGGGGAGTCCACCTGGCCCAACGTCACTGAAGCTTCATCGCTGTTAAACATTAACGTTACCCGTCGTGGGAGCCTGGAAGCGCACCACGAATGGCTCCCTGGCAAAAGCATCCTCGTCTCCTGGTTGCTTGTCTGGGTACTGGTACTGATCTTTAAGCCTCACTGAACCTAATCTATGTGAGAGAACAGAAATGAAAGAAACACACTTAATATGATGTTAAAATACATGTCTTAATAAAGAAAACACATGCTCAAGGACTTAAACAGGGGAAAAAAATCTTTTTATATTATATTCTTTTTTCATAGGCTCTTTCAAACTAGTTTACCTGAATACAAACACATACTGCTCTTGATAAGTTGGTGTTCTGCCAAGTCGATCACTTGACACATAGTCATACTGGTAATTGTTGTCATAGCTGAAAAAAAATACAAAAGTAACAATACAAATATATAATATAGGTTCTCAACTTCTGTGTATAGTTAATTAAATATAACATCTGTGTATAGTTAAACATAACATCTGTGTATAGTTAATTAAATATAACATCTGTGTATAGTTAATTAAACATAACATCGGTGTATAGTTCATTAAATATAACATCTGTGTATAGTTCATTAAACATAACATCTGTGTATAGTTCATTAAAAACAAGTCACTGCTCTCAGGTCTATTTCAAGTAGGCCTGTCCAAGGTCAGCACGGACCTTCGGCTTGATGATTTTCAGCTCATTTCTTGGAAATCGTAACAATGTGATATTTATGATGTATAGATCATAAGGACGCCTGTCACTGTCATGGTCTAAATAGTGACTGAGGCAGTTACTTGTTGAGGCTCTTGAGCAGACGTGGAATAGCCTTCTTCTTGAAATCTCTCACCTCCTGGAGTAAGCACACATCACAGCGCGACACAATCTGGCAAAAATCAAAGAAGACCTTATTCAAAATGTTCATTGGATAATTAACCTGTGTAGAACTGTGTAGAACAGTATATGATACTTATGAAGACATCATGTTGCTATCAGTATTTTTTATATAATTATTTTTAAGTTAAAAGGTTTTTTTAGGTTTCTCTAGTTAATTTGATGCTGTGTTAGAGAAATAAATTCTATTCAAATCATATCTCAATTTGTGTAGTACTGTCAAGGCTGAGGAAACATCTATTTTCTCCTGATTAGGAAGTGACAATCAGAACCATTATAAATAAATAAAAAATAAAAAATAAAACAAACTGACTACCATTTAGATTAGGAGTAGTCTTGCTTAATAATAATTTAAAACCTGCTGTAAAATATGTCTCACCCGGGTAAGGGTGTTCAAAAGGATGCCATCTTCTGATTTTGAGTCACCAAAACTCTGAACATTAAAGGCACAGATTTTGAATCCATGGCATGGAGGAGGGGCAAGAACATAAATGAGGAAGAGCAGTGTAAAAGGAGGAGCCATACTGGATCTGCAGAAAGAGAGAGACTGGATCAGTCTTGCTTTGCTCTCACTTCATATTCTTCAAGTCACAGATGATTCATTTGTCTGCTGCTTGTGGATCCTATGGAGTAATGATACTAAAGCTGAAGTTGCCCAACCAGATCATCTACTGTGTATCATGTACTCTTCATTAAAACAAACACACATTAAGAAGTAATCTTTCACTTAAAGGGGAAGAACCGTGCCTACAGTGTGATCATAGTGTGACAGACTACGTATCATACCCGTCACCCCCCCCACCCCCGTTCTGTCATTACTGATAAAAAATAAGGACATAATCTTTCTGACACACTCTGTCAGTCCATGTGACACTTCTGAACTTTTCATTTTGCAGTTCTCAAATTAAAAAGCTGTAAAAATGTGACCATATTGCTATGTTAAAATATTCTTGCAGCAGTGAACAAAAAACGGAAAAGTACATGTCTGTAACTTTTAAACTTGCTTTTTAGGATAATGTATTCTACCACTAACGTGAAAGTTGGTTCTTTGTACTCACAAACCTTTTTTGTGATGCATAAATTGTGTTTCCTTCATAAACAACAACAATAATAATTGCTGTTGTTGTTGTTGTTATGGCCTGCGTATCCCGACATGTTATGCCACATCATTAATAATTTCTGTTTCCCTTTGAAAAAAATCATCATCATCTTTAATCTACTTCCGTTCCATTAGTGAGCCAACGGTTATCTAACGCGAGCTAAATAAATCATTATAATGACATACAGATGTATGGACCATATAGGTGGCATTGTCTATGATTTTCCGTTGACTTCAGGGCACCGGTGTAGTCAGGGGTTATTTATGTGAGAACCCTCCTCATGAGTCACTCTCCAGAGCCCCCCTGCTCTTAGTAGGCCAGTCTTCATTTCTCTCCACAAAACTGACCTGAGTGTACAGCTGACGCGGTGTAGGAGTAGTTGTGATCTCGAGTCTCGAATAGTCAGATCGGTGTATATATCACTCAGTGCAAAGTTTCCACCTCCCACCCGTTAGTCGTAGAGCCAGTCATCCTAACAAACGAGTTTAAAATATATAGTCTCAAACATTCACTTCTCGTTTTGTTTTCACTGTTGGTGCGGGATTTTGAACACAGAAATAAAGCATAATAATCTTTATAAAGCTATAAGCACTACAGACACGTTTCCTGTCCCAAAGTTTGAACCCACAAGTATGAACAGATGCGCGCGATAACAGGAAAGCGATGCAAGATTGAGTGGATATCTTTACCTCGCTGGACAGATCAGATCGCTTCAGTAGTTATGAGGAAAGTTAGGTTCCGTAAAAGCAGATGTCTTTTTCGCCGTTTTCAGTGAGCCCGGATGACCCACCCTCTCAAAGAAGGGAGGGACTTGTTTCTAAAACGTTCAATGCTGTTTGTGTTTCTTCAACTGAAAACACATAAGGAGCTCGTAGTAGCTCTTGATCCAGCTAATACTAATTAATATAATGACTTTGTTTAGACTTTAACATCGTTTTCACTTCTGATGAAGTGATATTACATTATTCCTATTTTTATTCAAACGAGAGATTTGTATACTTCTCCCAAACTTGTATTTGCCTTGCTTTACACCACAAGGACATGAGCCGCCTGGGCTTGTAGCTGCGACTGATGATCCGTACAAGTTGGCTAAACGTATTAAACATCAAGAGTCTAGTCTTCCACTTAAATTTTTCAGTCTCATTTGTGTGTGTGTGTGTGTGTGAAATTAAAATACTAAAACCCGTTTCTACATGTCAAAGGCGGGTGCGGTAAATTTGATTGCTTCAGAGGTAAAATACGTTGTGTACAATGCTGGATCTTCCAGTGTATTTAACTTAATCACAACTGACACGGATCTGAATTCTTTACTGTGGTTTTCTAATTGTTCCGGAACAAACCACAATTGTGACGTCGCCTTTGTAACGTATACAGTAGAACGTCTACAACTGATACAAAGAACCGAATTATCTCTGTCCTCTCAGAGAGCCATTAGACATTTAGATTCTGATGATATAAATGAAATTTGAAATTTTGTAATTGATTACAGAAATCAATTACAATTGATTACAAAAATAAAACGTAATTGTCTAGTCACACGTTAACGTGTCACTAAATTTATTTTCACAGGTTCTGGCATTCAGAGTTTCTATTTCTTGGTAATCTGTCTCATGAAAGATAGAACATATTTGGCAACAAGATGAAAACAGAAGTGTCAACAGCTGCGAATTTTGTCACCAGCTTGCTCAGGATAACTGGGCTTCTAACTGAAGATCAACTTCTTCACTTCAGTCTCTCACTGGAAGCAGCACTCCTTGGTATGGAGATTGTTCTGTCAGTAAACTGTTTAGGGTATAAGAAACTATTAGACGTTTATATGGTTCAAAGGGCTGATTTAAACTGAAATCTAACAATTAGTGGGTGTGACTGCAAGAAGTGTACAATTAATGTAGAAAATGTATAAAAACATGAAAATACATATATACTGAATAAAGTCAAATGATCAGTGTACATTCTCATAGGCTATGATATTGGTGAAATGTTTCACTTTGTCTCTTTGTTTTCAGAACACTACCATCTCCATTGGTTTCCTCAGGCTCCTTGCCGAGGGTCAGGCTACAGATGCCTCCGCATCAACCATAAAATGGACCCACTGATAGGCAAGGCTGCCAGCGCCACTGGACTCTCGAAAGAGCAACTTTTCTCTTTACTTCCAAGTGAGCTGACACTATGGGTGGACCCTTACGAGGTGTCATATCGGATCGGTGAGGATGGGTCAACATGTATTCTGTACGAGTCCTCACCACCTCACCAGCCCAGAAGTACCACTTCAGCAGACAAAGGAGCCAGCTGTAAGGGGGAATTGCAAACCAGGCAGTCAAGCCCTTCCAAAGGGTTCAGTATGATGACCATCTTAAGCTAACCAGTTGTGAAAGATTTTGTATCTGATGGCATCACTTTGATGTAAATTCTGCCCTCTTTGGAACATTAAAGATTTTAACTGCCTAATATTTTGTTGATGGCTTTATATTATGCACAGTTTATTTGATCCATTATGACAATGCAGCCTTACCCTTTTAAATACTGATAGAATACTAATGTGATATAATATAAAGTGACTGGGTAAGTCAGTGCGATTAACATATAGCTCAAAGGAGAATGGCCTCTGAACACTGATGACAATGATTTATCATCTGTATAGTAAAGAGTTTGGGTCTAATTATCTAGGTACCTGTTTATGGCAGTTGGGAAAAATGAACTGTGTTTGGCAAGCTTTACCGGAACTTTCATAGTTAAAGAATTAAAGCCTACAGGCATACATTCACATAAAAGACAAACTGTAATACTGTGCTTTGGTAAACATTTTTCTAACAACTAACAGAAACTGGTAAAAAGTGCATTGTATGAATGTGTTGGTGTAACAGTGTTTTGCTCTGCTCCCCATAAATTCCTTCCATCTGCCCATACCATCACAACTCAACATAATAAAGAAGCTAAAGTGAGTCAAAGAGACACAGCAAAAGAGAGAAAACGATAAAACGAAACAAAGCCAAAGAAAAAAAAAAACAGTCAAAGACAGGCTGACAGACGTGTTTTCCACAGCTGGAAGAACTGGAGATCTTAAGATCCAAAGCCCACTTCACATTCCATTGAAACTGAGATTTTAGTCCTGCTCCTGTTGTAAAATGAGCTGTGGAGAAGATGTGTAACAGTTTAATGTAATAGGTCTTTTGGAAATGTTTGCTACAGAAGTTCAGTTTGGCCCTGCTGGCAGTGCTCTCATCAGTCATGACTACATTCACGTTGCAGCTCAGAACAGAAATGTTGGTATAGCACCAGGTTTGCTGCTTGCTTCTTCACGAGACAAAAAACAGCAGTATTTCTTCTTAAAGGATAATACTGCATTTGGACCTAGACTGTAGTTTACAAACTCAGCCAAAAAGCAAAAGTAACAGTATGGGATTGTATAAGAATCGCAGAAAATGTTTTTAAACTCGTTGATTTTGAGATGTGAAAATTCAAAAATACAGTGTATTTATTTATATAGATGCTTCTTGATGACTATGTCAGTTCTGTTACTGTTAGGGGTGTTACCAGCAGTGTCATCCAGTCATGGTATTATAGCACATGTTAGGAGTATCAGAATGCATACATTTTACAAAATGAGATATCAAAGAAATGTAAGAAATTATATGTTTTTGTGATGATTCCTCTTTGTGTGTTGAATGTTCAGACTGTGTTGTCCTGAACCCAAAGTTTGCTCCCCCCCTTCAAATTTAACTGCTTTCTGGCAATTTTCTGGAATGGGAATTGCTTTAATATGCTTACTGGCCGGATAGTCACTTTATTTAACCTACAGTCATGTATTAAGGGTTGACAAACACCATGTGATACAGGACCAGTCAGTCAGCCTTTCCTTGCTCAGTTTCACATCTGTTCATGAGTTCACAGTTCCCATTATGATTCTGATCCACAGCTGCAGGAACTGCAGGGAGAGAAATATCCAGACAGCAGCAGAAATAAATGCATTAAATCGTTATCCTCAAGACGTCCTCTTGGTCTTCTGGATGTTTCTTGACTGTTTTGTCTGTATGTTTGCTAATTAGAGTCTTTTGTCTTTTCATTCTTATTCTGTTTTCTTGGTGCACTCTGTGAGGTTAATTAAACAGTCCCCAGAGAGAGAGGGGAAGAGCTTTATAAAAGTCCATTTAAACAGATGTTGCCCTGTGAATTCTATTTATTTATTTTCTTCTTTACAAGTAAAGAATATAAGGAATTTAAAACACTTTTAAACAAAGTTTAAAAGTTCAACATTTTCATACCTAGAGGACCTTAAGGACAGCTTGTTCTGCTAAATCTATTAGATTGTATTCTGCCAACCCCACAGGACTAGCAGAAGAGGTGAGGTTTCAGCAAGTGAAGAGGAGAGACTGGGAAAAATGAACTTTACTGGCAGGTTTTCTCAGTTTAGACAATTTATTAGTGGCATATTGCATAAGCACAAGCAAAACACGTCAACTAATTTCATTCTCACCTTATTAGTGACATTTATCAAACAAACTCCACTATGTTGGGTAATGGAATAGTGGTTTTGGATGCTGCAGTTTAACAGGCACTACTATGTTTGCATAAAGTGACACTGTTTTCATGTACAAGGTCTGGTGAACTTTAATGTTCACTCTATTGAAATAACCAGGCCAAGATTCCTGAACTAATAATGATTTCCTGTTGAACTAGCCATTCTTTATTTCCATTGCTAGTGCTCTGTTCATTCTTGACTAGATTTTTCCTTCCTAAAATGTTCTACTCATTTTCCAAATCAAAGATTTCATCCTAAGAAGATCTTTCTTTACCATAAAAATATTGTTTCTTTCATTACACACATTTTCTATGTAATGGAATGAGTTATTTTTTATTTTAGATGCAAAACTTGCTTCTAAAAAATCATCTTTGTCTAAATCAAGCAAATAAATTAATCTCATAATTCTTTGACAGGGTCTGGCAAATTATTAATGTTTTCGTTTTTTCCCAGATCTGCCCTGGATGGACTTAACGCACCTAATGATATTAAACAACATTACATGAAAAGTGCTTTGTTTTCATTTACTCTAAAGCAGCACACAGTGGGTTAATAGCTGATCACAGTCTCAGTGGCTCATAGGCAACTACTCCGCAAACTGGAATCACTTTAAAAGTTTCTTCTTCAGACAGACACAGCGATACATCGCCCTTTGTCAGCCTGCGTACGCTGATGAGAGAAAGCTCTGCTTCTCCTCACGAGAAGAGAAGATGGACCTGAGGATGTTAGTCTTCTCCCTTCTGATTGTTCCATGGATGTTCTGTTTAACAGCACAAAGTGATCGAGCGGAGTCACGAGCTAGAGGGTTACTGGGAAGAGTGGGGTTTGAAGAGGTGCGGGCTGATCATGTTTTCATGGAAGTTAAGAAACCAAAGGTAAGAAGTCTAATGTAATACTTAGTTAATACACTGTTTTTAGAGTTGCTGTTTGTGGTTGTCAATTATTGCCAGATGTTTGTGCCGTTATGTGCTGGTGACAAATGATTTACAGCCATTGTGCAGAGGGGAAAAAGTCCGTTTTAGAAAGACGTTTTGTAAATTTGCAAAAAAAAAACAACCTCTCATCATTATCTTATATTAACATGTGCCTAAATAATTCATACTTGATGTTCATCATATATAGCAGGCAAATATCACAAATCTAGATCCAGGAATGGTATGCAGTGGAAAGTGTAATCTGTTAAATCCATAATGGGATTATATCCAACACTCACATCCAGAAGCAGTCCAGTATACTGTAATGGATCTGAAATGAGCAACAAGTAACATTCACAATGAATTGTGAATGCATAATGCCAGAGCTGTACTGTAAATTATAGTTTATTTTTTGTTTCTCCTGGGGATGTAACTCTCCAGAAAAAAGTTATTGTAGCCCCAGATTATGACAGTACTGATGATGCAGATGAACAAAGACCGACAGATGACAAACAAGAAGCAGGTGATTGTTGGATTCACAAATAATTTTTTACATCAGTGTTAATGTCTGAATTTGTAGAGTTGTAAAGATTAAGTACATGATTTTCTCTCCAGATCTGCCCACTTGTTTGATGTGTGTGTGTTTGACTGGATCAGTGTACTGTGAGGAGATCACCCCAGAGATGAAAACAGTGCCAGCATTACCAAAGGAAACTGCATATCTCTATGCACGCTTCAACAAAATCACAAAAATTACCAATAAGGACTTTGCAGACATTGGTAATGAAGGTTATGGGTGTAGCTAAAGTAAATGTGGTGTGTAATATCTGGCACAGAGTCATCGTTTAAAAAAAAATATTTTTTTCCAAAAGGCTTTTTAATACTAATCCTAGGCAGTGTTTGGGAGCTTTTAAAGTTTCTAGTAGTTTTAGATGTTTTGACTATTTTTTAACTAGAAAAATGAGCAGTCGCTTTAAGCAAGGTGTATAAATTAGTTCTGCATGTTATGCCTTATGACAAAGCCTCAGAAAGCTCAACAAATTCTTAAAAATACATTCCACTCTATGATCTATGTTTTTTTTTTTTTATTCTTATTTTTAATTTTTGCAGCCACATTGAAAAGGATTGACCTGACTGGCAATCTCATCTCTGAGATAGAGGATGGAGCCTTCTCCAAACTGGTCCAACTGGAGGAACTAACCTTGGCTGAGAACAGACTGGTCAAATTACCAATGCTACCTCCGAAACTCATCTCACTCAATGCCGATCATAATCAACTAAAAACAAAAGGCATCAAATCAAATGCTTTTAAGGTAATGTTTTTAAAGTAGATGAAGATGTAATTAATATTTTATGAATATCTTTGGTATCTCACAGATGTATGATTATCTCTCTTCTGTTATACACCTACTGGAGCAGAAACTCTCCAAACTGGCATACCTCTACCTTGGCAACAATGAACTGGAGGCCATCCCAGTACTTCCTGAGACTCTGCGTATCGTCCATTTACATGTTTGTTTATATTTAATCATATAACATTATACACATTTATAATATGCATACCACTACTGGGTAGAGAAATGGTATAGGTTACTTGAATGGTATAGATTATTTTAGAATTGCTGTTTAGAGGTTAGAAGATTACTCTTTCTTCTAGTTTACTTACATACAGATCCCAAAATGACAAGGCTGTAATTTCATAGAGGTTCATCTATGCTGCCTAAGCAAAAGCCTTAACAAAATGTTATATCTGTACTTCTAGATCTACTACTATGTTAGATCTACTTCTTATATCTGATTGCTCTGATTCTCTTTAAACCAGTAGAGGTAATTAACCCTCTACTGCACACATTATTACTTCATCATATTTGTTTTTAAATATCAGGAAGAAATGGAATGTTGCCATATGGCAACATCATGTGTTAAATAATCATAAAAAATATACAAACATATCATCTGACTGTACTTTCTAGGTGACATACCCAACAAGATACAAACACTACATTTTAGAGATACTATGCACCTAACAAAAACCCTGTGGGGGGGGGGGGGGGGGGGGGGGGGGGGGGGGGGGGGGGGGGGGGGG
>JAOYMR010000022.1:5078188-5091565 GCA_025802075.1 Tenebrosternarchus preto
TAATGTAATTTCTAGGTTAAATACCCAACAATATAAAAAAACTAAATTTTATTCTTAATATGCACCAAAAAAAAACCATGGGCCCCCCCCCCCCCCCCCCTTTAGAACAATAACATCACTACCCTGACGGATGAAACATTCTGCAAGGGCAACAATACTTACTACATCAGGTACAACTTGCTGGAAGTACGCCTTGACGGGAACCCACTGATCCTGGCTCAGCATCCCAACAGCTTTATCTGTCTGAGATCTCTGCCAATCGGACACTACAAGTGAGCTGGAGAGACACAGGGGAGTCTGTCTAGAGTACACTCCTTCTGCAAAGGTCCATTTGGCAAATGTTGTTACTATGATGACATTTAGCTGTTATTCCAAACACTCTTAGTATCAGCATAAGGCTTTAAAAACTTAATTCAGAGTTTCTCCAAGTTTTTATTAAGCACAGTTTCAAAGGCATGTGACATATGGAAAATATACTGTTTTTTCACCATTGATAATATGTAATCATTTTGCTACCTTTTATTTAACAGGTAAAGATAAAGATGATACAGGTAAAGATGAGTGCAAGGAACCGTGTAACATGAAATAAGGAAAAGTGAAAACTCATAAATGTGGAAAAGGTGTTACGTAATGTAGCAATATTCAAATATTTTAATTGTTAAAAAATACATAATTTCCCATAAGCCTTTTTCTGTCCATTTTGTTGCTGTTCTTTGGACAAAATATTTTCATCTGCATGAACAAAAGAAGCCACTGATCCACCACCACACGAGTCTCATCTATTCTCATCATTTTATTCTGCATAAATCCAAATTTGGTGAAAATACTCCTGATGTTCATTTTCGTTCTGTCTCATCAAGCACAATCAATTCCTCCTCGGCTTTCTTCTGGTACTCCCTCTCCGAGCGTTTCCTTCTGTAGACATCGTCTGAAGAGAAAAACAAATATTTCATCTACAATGCTACAAGAGTCCGATTTCAGGTTACCCTCGCGTTAATTTTGGGCTACAGGGACGTCATTTAAATTCGCGAGCAGTTTTTGTAGTTAAATGTAGCTACTGTGTTTGTTTTCTATGACCGTGAAAATGCCAATATAATCTTGTACACACTTGCGCAAAAAGCAGCGCACCCTTAAACGTAAAAACACAAGGTGACTCCGTAATGGATGTGCTTTCATCGCTAGCTACTTACAAAACGTCTCTCTTCCTATTCTCACGTTTATCATTACCCATTCCATAACACCACCGATGCAAAAAAATATTGGCAAAAATCTGTAAATTCCAAAGCGTTGCTTTCCTGGTACTAGACTTAAGATAGCTTTAATGTTTTTACTCTTTCTAAACATGTCTCAAAATTGGGAAAAACCTCTCAACCACTTAATCGTCAATGAGGCGCTCTAGTAAAATTCACTACTCATATGGGACGAAAAGCTTTTCGCTGAATTTCAATTATGCTGTAACATCTTTATGACTTTCCCGTAGCTCCTAGACTCGCATGCAGCTAGCAGGCTGACATTGCAGAAAACATGGCGGCGTAAACGTCACGGACATCGTTCATAGGTCATTAAGGACTCTACCAAGTCTTACTTTCAGAGAAAGGGGGTACACGTTTCAGGAAAAAAGACGTATTTGTCAAACCACTGATTTTACCACAGAACCAATCAAAGGGAGATGTGTTGCATGTACTCAGACCAAAATATTAAACATACATTACAAAAAAACTTTTCAACTTTCTTAGACTGCTCCTGTTGTAGATTATTTATCAACTTTTTAAAGTAAGGACAAAATAAGGAAATGGGATTCTCATTTTGACATTTAGAAATTTTAATACTTCGGGTATACGTAAAAACATGCATTATATCATCACCTTGATGTTGCACATAGTGCACAATGTTTTTTAGAACATTTATCTAGACAATGACACTTTGTGGTTTCTTTTTTGCTACATGATTGACTAAAACTGAGTTTATTTGTACCAAAAGGTGTTTGTTGTATGCGTCTTGGAGTTTAAGAATCCTCTAGAGGACAATTTTTTTTTTAACTTGTCCTAATCCTTTTCACACTACACAGAATGACCTCTAAACAAATCTGTTCTAAACAACTCAACAAGTTGCCTGATGACTCCCTTTACTTTTACTTCCTTTTCCCCTTGCCCCTTCATTTATGAGTTTGGTCACACAACAAACAATGAAATGTACACATCTCATATCATTGACATTAGCAGCACCCAAGTGGGAAAGCTAACAGTTTTAATGCTGGCCTTAGTCAGTCTTCTACTTTGTAAGCCAGCCTGCAGAAAGTCCAGTGATGCTCCACTGTGTTCTCATTGGCACGCTCACTCATATGGTGAACCCGTGTATTCCGGATTGTGAACCCCTGTTTAGTGATGTAGTCCATGAGGTGGACCCTGAGAGACACCTCTTGATGGTAGTCACATGGTCCGAATGTGAAGGACACCTGGCAGTCTCTTGTGTCCATCATATGTTTGTTCCACTTAGTAAAGTTGTTGGAAATTCCCTCCAGGAGGGAGTGAACCTTTGTTGTTATGGTCAACTGTGTGATAATGACAGCGACTGGGTTTGAGTATTTCGAGAGTTTGCGAGTACTAGAGAGCTCAACCACTTGCTCAAACGTGTCCAGAGGGTACAACGGTTTTGGGTCATTGAGGCATTGAATTAAGGGCTCAATCTGATAAAAGTCAGCTTCTTTACGCAGGAGATCCATCTCCATGAAGTCACCTGGTAGAGTGAGCTCAGATGTGCGGAGGAAATTCAATATGTAGCGGAACAGCGTTCCATCCCGGTCAATGAAGTAGTTGCCCTGAGCATCCCGTGTGGTAGGGAAGTCACCACGGAACATGGCCCCGAGCATTGAGTCAGGGTAACGCTGAAGGGTGGAGATTGAGGTGGTGTAAAGGTGACCTCCAACATTTAAGGTAATTGGGAGAGTCATCTATAAGAGGTGATGGACAAAATACTGAAGAGAAGTACATAATAGACAGGAGATGTTGCCTCTAGACCATTAATAAAATGTATACAACGTGTATATATATAAACGTTTAAAAAGAATACAAACATTTTAGAATTAAGAAGTCATACATTTTAGAATTTTAACTTACCCTATGCCCCCAGTCTCCATTATCCATTTGATAAGAATATCTAGATCTGTCTGGCAGAGGGAAAGTTCAGGTAATCGAGGTAACTGCAGATGCCTCTGGTAGTAGATCATCTGCAAAGGGCTATAGGATGCGGTATAGACAGTACAGAAGGAGACAAATAACATACATAAACAATTCAACCAGGACAATTATTTTTGTTAAGACGCCATAAACGCAAACAGAAGAAAGGCGAGAGTAAAATAAAACATAACTGTACATTAATACCGCAGATCATGTTCGCTTCCTAGCTAGCTAACCTAGCTATATAGCAAACCATATCTAAGCCACCAAGCTAGTTAACTAAGCCAACCTAGGTGTACGTCATGCAACGTACAAAACTAACTGTTTAAAAGGTTTACCTTTTTAATCTTTTATCTGTTAATTGAATGGTTTTTTTACATTACTAGGTAGCTAACTAACTAGCTAGCCAGCTAGCTTACTAGCTAGGTAGCACAGCTAACCATGGGAACAGCTAGGGCCCATTAAGGCTGGCTAGTACTAGGAGCTGCAGCCGTTACTAATGTTAATTTCCTTCCAGCAACTGTGGAAATGACCACAAAAATAAATGAATGAAAGAAACATCTTTTTCCCGTACAGTCAAACGATTATACATCAACCAAGTTACCGCTAGCTTACCCACTTCCCGTACTTGGTGTTTGAATTAAAAACACTTGAGTGGCGCCCAGAGACGGTCTATGGTGGCGCCCCGGACTGCGCATGCAGCGTGTTACCATGCAGGTCAAGTGTGATGTTGTGAATACGGACGAGGTCAGCGCCATCACGTGATGCAACCATCACATACATGAACTGAACCGTGAGGGTTTGAAACAGCACAAAACGCTCAAAGCACCTTTATGGAAGAATATTAAAATTGATATAAATAAAACAAAAGAAGACCAACAAAACTAAGTAACTGAGTCACCATATATCCTAAAAGTACACATAAATTTGTATTAAAATTCCACATTACATTAATACTATTTTAGTAAAAAGGGTCAAAGGGCATATTTATATTTACTTTTAAGTTATCATTGCCTTGTCTGGAGCAGCACACATCATAAGTATGAAACAACACATGAGGGGTGGTTAAATATTTGCAAAATTCCAAAGCCTGTTCAGCATTTCTTCTGGGTTGTAAGCACTGCCTGCTCTCTTCTGAGAGACAATGAACTCTAAGATGAAATGGGTGGTGCACTGTGGCTGCTCCATCCCCACAGAATGGCCGCAGTTGTCCAAGAGATCCACATGACAACCTCAGCAAGCACAGATGCTCCAGAAAAATCAACAACCTACACGTCAATAAAAGCAGGGGTGCGGATTATATTGTTTTAGATAAAAGTAACATTTCTGACTCAGTTACTGAACTGTTCAAAACAGCTACATTCATATAGCTACACACCTGGTTGCACAGGGTCTTTCTATGCATGTATACCTGGTGTTATTCAGCCCAGATGACTTGTAAAAGGGTAGTTAATATTTCAACTTCTGCCCAATAACTTCCATGAAAACTACAGAACATTAAAATATTAGCACGGTAATATACTTATAACAAGTCGTAATTATGCACATAAACACACACACAGTATCTCACAAAAGTGAACACACCCCTCACATTTTTGTAAGTATTTTATTATATATTTTCATGGGACAACACTGAAGATATGATACTTTGATGCAGTGATACAATGTAGTTCGTGTACAGCTTGTATAACAGTGTAAATTTGCTGTGCCCTCAAAATAATTCAACACACAGTCATTAATGTCAAAACTGCTGCCAATGAAAGTGAGTACACCCCTAAGTGAAAATGGACAAATTGTGTCCAAAGTGTCAATATTCTGCGTGGACATTTTCTAGCACTGCCTTAACTCTGACCTTTGTGATCAAAGCCATTGTGTGGAATTTGTACATCCACCAATCCCTAGAGAATCTGCAAATATAGCAAAAAGTCACACAGTGGACACTTTGGAAATCCAAAGCAAAAGTAATTAAATGCACAACCTTAGCCAACACAAAAAAGTAAGAATAAATCAAAGTAAACACACACAAAAAAATGCATCTCCTCTGATGTGGTTGAGGTGAGGGGGGGACCCGTGGAGTGTACTCACTGCCCTCGAGCTCACACAGTGGGCTGGCAAACTGGGTCCTGCAAGGGCACTTTAGACCTGGAGTGGTAGGATGTGTATATGAAGTAAGGGTTATGGTGGGGTGATACAACTCTCTTACCCTGCTATACAGTATCATTATGGATTAATTGCACAGAGAAAAGCATATCAGGTTTTATGTGTATTGTTGATCTATACTGTATGTTTATAGAACATTTCCTAAGCCACATGAGGGTGAGTAACTCTATTCAGTTCATAAGCTATGTATTACATTTTATGTAACAAAGTTTCGACTAACCAGTGGGACAGATGAGAGTTAAACTACAGAGATCAAAGGGATAGCAGGTTACATATAAGGTTACATATACTCCCATTGAGGTGCCCACCAAATGGTTTTCTGTTCAGCTCAACGGTTTCTACAAACCTTTCATAGATTTCATGCATTTTAGATTCACTGTGTTGTGAAACCTTATGAGCACCTATAGCAGTGTTTCCCAACCCAGTCCTCAGGGCACACCAGACAGTTCCGCATATTTACTCTGGTTTCCAACACATTAGGGTTAGAGCAAAAACACAGAATTATATGGGGTGTTACAAGGACTCGGTTGGGAAACACTGCTATATATTAATAGTATTAATTAATAGTATAGGTATATACAGTATCTCACAAAAGTGTATACAACCCACATTTTTGTAAACATTTTATTATATGATACAGATATGCAGATATGACACTTTGATACAGTGTACAGCTTGTATAACAGTGTAAATTTGCTGAGCCCTCAAAATAACTAATATCTAAACTGCTGTGAGGATGACACCCCTACATGAAAATGGCCAAATTATGTTTATTGCACCATTTCCATGGTCTTTGATACCACAGCGAAGAAGCACTTGAAGTGTGTGTACAGGATGCACCTTAAGACGCCATGCAGCAAGAGACCCTCTGTAAGGTGTTACTGGATTGGCTGTAAAGATATATCATATCTTGAATAAATGTGAACAAAGTTGCAGTGAAAAAACACACCTCCATAAAATACAGGAAAAAAGAAGCATGTAAAGACTTATTTACCAGTAATAAACAACATAACGAACATAAAGGATGCGCTAGCATCTCCACAGCAGTGGCAGATAACTTCAGCACATCCAGACCCATGGCAGCGAAGGCTCTGCTTGCAGTCAGTGAGTTCTGGGCCACTGAAAATCTTCATTCTCACTGTAAATATGTTTTAGCTTTAATAGCAGTAACAACAAAGTAATCTTTTGTTAGATTAAATTAGCCAGTATTACATACACACATAATTCTGACCCTAACCTCCTTTTTTAAATGCCATGGTTTAGTCCACCAACTTAAATTATATTTTTCAATTCATGGCTCATACAAATATGCTTGCAGAGCTTTAAGGCACTTTCTTGATGCAAAACCTGAGAAGAATCCAAATTCCACCCAGCATAAACTCAGTTCACTTTCTAGAGGCATGCAGCTCACACAGGTGATGAAGGACCTCTGCTCAAAAAAATCATGTTTCCCTGGAAACCTTGTGAACTACACTTAAATATTTTAAACACATGCAGTACAAAAGTAGGGCATGCATAGACTGATCTGTGTGTTCAAGCGTGTGTTCATCGTGAGTAGCCTCTGCTAGTAACTGATGCTGTTTCTCATTAGCCTCTGCACAGATGGGGGCTTACTGGAAAGAAATGTCAAAACCCCTGCCATGATTCACATTTCACTTTTATTCTCTTAATCAGTTCAAATAGGCTACAGTACTGCTCCTGTAGCAGTCATACCCCAGTACATGAAGAAAATTCATTTGTAAAGGAATTTGGTAATAAGAATGCTAGTTGTAATCTTTAACATGGGACTTGCTTATCAGAGGATTTTGCCTATACCTTGTAGGGTCATGAACAAGCAGATGGACATTCAGCAGAATTCATTCTCTAGCTCCTCAGCATGAATGTCCAGGGCCATATGATAATGTAATGATCTTATCTACTCTTTTACTTGTTCCACTTACATTGAGCAAACCTGTGTCCTCCTCTACAATGCATAGAACAAATGCTGTGGCTTTTTCTTACTTGTGATGTCAGCTTTGAGCGAGCTACCACTGACGTCCATGCCCTTACACTGACGTCCATGCCCTTACGCTGGATCCTATAATCGCCAGACACGTCACAGTGCAGGAGCCAAGCAGCGCACTTCTGGTCTGGCCGCTTCCTCAACTGTGAGGTCTAATTTCCCTGTGGACACGACAAAGCCTGTGTGTATCATACTGTAGCTCTCTTGTAATGCCACCTGGTGGCTAAATATGATAATTGTCCATTGCTGCTCCTGTGAAACAGAATTATAATTTCAAATACACCCAGAAACCTGATTTTCTTTAGGATTAACAGGGTGTTATGGCAACTGTTTAAAGTTCCTATATAGTTAATATAATAATATAAGAGTGAATTAAAGTCAGACACTTGTCTGGTGCTGAATGCGTATGGTAAATGTTTATGGTAAAACAGCTGCCAGCCATTTAAGAGATGTAAATTAATTCAAAATGTAAACATGGAAAGTTTTACCACTCTGCATATCATTGTCCAAGGCCTAAACTGGATGAAGATGAAATATTCTCTCATAGTCTTCCCTACTAAATACATTTTCATACCTCACCATTAAGTGCACACAGGGAAAGAAAACCACAGAATAAGTTCCATCATCATTGTCTGATACACTGAGACACTTGACTGTACCTAAAACACAAAAAAGGATTAGGAGAAAAACCCACATTTTATTGATTTACCTCTACTAGAAAACAGAGTAAAACACAACGAAGAGCTTCTTTCTCCCTATCAGTTTTCGCCACAGTCATAGAATCTGAAATTTCTCTAGAGTTACTACTAATAGTGGACTTTCAAGGAATGTTAGCATGTTTCCTACCTCCAAACCAGGTCCATACTTAGCCACCTTATTCCAAGGTCCTATCCGTCACATATTCCAAGGTACTATCCGTCACATATTCCAAGGTCCTATCCGTCACATATTCCAAGGTCATATCTGTCCCAGTCCTTTTAGCATTCACAGTAGGCAGTCCATGGACCCTTAAAAAGCTGTACCTGAGTGCTTTTAATAAAATTTTAATCTGATAAATAGCCTTCATTTGATTCTTTTTCAGTCAGAGAGGCAGTGTGTACTTTATCTGCAGTATGAATCATCCTTAGCATATTTAACCTTCTCATTCTCTTTAACTTCATGCTGTTACATGAGACCTGCCACCATACAAACAGATTGAATTCAAGTTTGTGTAGAATAAATTAAAAAAACCTTGAATATCCAAAATTGTTCAAAAGCTGACAGATTTCACCATTTGGGCTCAGAATGGATATATCGTGATATAACACGTGATATAACATGTGATATAACATGTGATGCATCTCCTGACGTGTTGCAGTCTGTAGGCAAAGGGTGGGAATCCCTTTCTCCAGGCTGAGCCCAGTCAGTTTTATGCTTGCGGTTTCCTCTGTGGGAAACACTTGAAACCCAGTGAACCTGTAAAGTAATATGTGAAATAAACCGGGTACATTAATTCAATATTAAAAAGGAAAAGCCTAGTAATGTGTGTCTTATTTTGTTAACTGTAATTCCTGCTTCACTTGCAAAAGGAACACACAGGTGCGACCAATTTAGTCACCCAGTTATTCACCAGACTTGAGGCTCCACCCTGCAGGCAGTGCTTGGCCACACCCCCTCCACCACACATACCTTCTGGAGCTATCATGGCTTTAGGCGTTTCTTGTTGTGCTGTGGTATATTATGAACATCTGAAGACTGTGAGCACAAATCCCTACCCAATTTTGCATATGCCATCTGGACTAGTTAAACACAGTGCCTAAATGGATTTTCTATTGAAACTAAAACTACACATCTAACTAGACATTATTTGCTCAAAATGTCACTATATATTTATTCAGCTTCTTTAGTGTATTGATCACCACATATTTGGTCTACATAGCTCCTCTCTCCCCTACCAAAAGCATCCTCATCAGTGCACTTTATTATTAAACAATGACTACCATCTGAGTAAGGAAATTTCGGCAATGTTGCAAGTTCTATTTCAAGTCTTACTCACCTCCATCATCTCAGCTGAACCTACAGCAACCAAAGAGTTGCTTTCACAACAGTAGAGAAAACATGCAGTCATCTTGTTGTTAATGAAGAAAGATGAGGATGCTTCAATGTCCTCACCATCAGGATTTATGTTGCCAACAATCTCTGGGGCCACTGAACGTTTGAGGAGTTCTAGCACAGAGTGTGCCTTCCCAAGCTGATCCTGATATCTGCCTCTGACTCCCACCTGAGCTGAGCTGAGGGTGGTGCTACATTCCACCATGACTGGGCAGAATTTAACATGCTTGAAGGTACACACACCATTGACTGTGAACTTTAAATCTTACACTTGATTAATTTGAGCATGCATATCAGAAGCAGTTCTGAATAAGAATTTTCCCTGACCTGGCCAGTATAGTATTGTCGGCTCGCAAGTCAGAGCCACTGTTCACAGAGAACCTCTGAGTCGACTACAGTAGAGTCTGTTCACTATACATGGTTTCTAACCTTCCCCATGACAACTTTACTTCAGACTGAGAATGTTACTTCACAAGGTAATAGGCCATCCAGCAATACTGGCATCAGCTAAGAAAACGATGGTTTATTCCAATTGTGTAGTGAGCAAGTAGGACATGACATAGGTGCCCTTTTCATTGCCCTTACACTGTAGTGAAACCCAACCGAGACCCTCAGTCATGATGGTATGTCCATTATCTGTTTCTCTTGTGACTATGGCAAGTTCTGACTTCTCATTTTTAAGGATTCATATGAGAGCACCTCACTTCCCCTTTGTACCTACACTTCCAGGCTACATATTTACCTTAATGTAGCTTAGCCAGATACGCACAGCCATACTGAACCCATCAGAGTTGATTTATAGTATATTAGTTCATAACATATCATTTCACTTTATCCTCCCTGAATTGCCCCTTTTTATCAGACTTGCAGTACAATCCTGTAAACAGACTGTATATTGTTTTATAACAAAGCACTATCATGCCACTTCCATGATTTCATCACAACTGTATTTTCTCTAGAGGTTCTAGTTTAAGCCCCAATTCCAACACCATGAAAGTCTGGAAACATTTTTTCCAACAGCAATTCTGTGCCACAAATGATCTAATAAACAACCTTCTAGCCAGTAAGCTGCAACTGCTGATTTGTTATCAAGACAGCTTTAGTGACTCCTTCTGTAATGACGTGGATTTTCAAATGGCAAAGAATACTAGAAAAGCAAAAATTAAATAAATCATGTATATAAAGATAACAACCAAAGCAAGAAGTCTTTCTTCAATTTTTCGAGCTCTTAAATGTAAGGGGGCGGTCGGACCAGACAGGGATTGTAACCCTGGTGAGTAGCATCCCTAGACCGACACAGAAGGACATGTCCAGGAGCACTAGGAGTCAAACCTGGGTCCGCACTAGACCAGAGGTCATGACCGCAACCACTTGGTCCAGTAGGAGGTGGGTTGGTTGACCGGAGGAGACAGGGAGACAAACAACTGAAAAGGGCTGAGGGTAACTTCCCCCAGAAAGCACAACTTCTGACAAACAAGAGGATAGACAGTCCCTCAGGGAAACAGGGAAACAGGAAAACGAGACACTGGAGAGCCGGCGAGGCGATTGGCAATACTAATCATATTATCATTACCATTACCATTATTAGCAAGTCAAAACAAGCATTAGACACACCAAGGCTGAGCTTTGTGAAGAGGCATCTGAGGAGGAACAGGATAACAAGCCCTGCCCTCATTGGTTCCTGGATCGTAGCCTTAAAGTTCTTCCATTTTGATGAAGCTCTTAATGGTCCCTTGCACTCTGCTCTCATTAAGCATGCTAACACATTAAAACCTGCAAATGTGATCATCTCTTTATTTATTCACACATACTGTACATTCACTTATTCCCCAGCAGTGGGTGTTTAAGAGCAGCTTTCAGTGCCTCTTCAGAAACACATGGAGCTTTAAGCAGTCACCATCCATCATTTGTGTCTAAACATATATGAAACCAACCACAATACAATGTGTAAAACACACTAAAACATTTTATCAATGGTGAGACCTTTTACATGTTCTCACATGGTAATCCAGCCCCTGTGTTGCATGTTTCATTTACTGACACAAACCAAAAATCCTGTCCCATTTTTACAATGAAGCACTGCTAATGGTGGCAGATGGACCTGAACGATTTTGAGCAATTCTGTGATGATTCACCACGACATCAGACGTGGAAATCCTTGCATATTATGCAAATAAAACCTCGGGGAAAAAGGAGCTAAAATAAGATGCTGTATTTAAAGATGAACTGTTACCTTTTCTAGGCTAAAACATTTTTTTCTAAGTGCTTTATTTAATATAAAAACAACCGTCTTAAATCCTGATTATACATATAAAGCATACTTCACAGCTTCAGTGGGTTAGATCTTCATAAGGCACGAGTCACTGTTCTATCTAATTTTAGTCTGAGATAGCAAAATCTTGAAAGAACCACTCTACAGGGAAGGAAAAACAATTTTCATGTTCATGTATATTTGAGTTCAGCAGGAGACTTCAGAGTTAACAGTTAATTGTCCACATAAGTAACTGACCCTTGGTAATGATCTCTCCTGCTCACCTCATCTGTAAATTTGGTCACTGGGAATCAAACAAAGCCGATATTGTTGACATAGATACTGGTAATGGTGTTGATTATCATGGTTATGATGTGATTAATAGTGTTCCATGGGCAATAATAGAGTGCTAGATGGCTTATAATAAAGAGATACAGAGAGTAAAGGGCTGCTGTAGTCTTCCTAGGCCCTTGGATCTGAGGTCTTCTATCAGGTCTTACCTTATGTGTGTCAACCCCAGAGCGGGACCCCACCCTTTGGCCTCTAGCTTGTAGTCCTTTTCTGGTGACCTGGCATTCTTTATTCTTAGCAACTGAACTGAAGCAAAGGGACTGAATAGCAAAACCAATCTGCAGAAGATTGAAATAAAGTTTAAAAGCAGCTAAATGAACAGAGGTATAATAAGGCTGTTCTGGAATCAAGGGCTCTAATCACAAATCTAATCAAGGGGAAAAGGCAGCCAGTACACGGTCTCTGGAAGCTTAAATGGATAGCACAGAAGAACCCTAATGTGTCTTTGGCTTGAATGGTCCTGTTTCAGTCTGGCTTTGGGGGAAAATGAGCAGCTGGTCGTAAGTGATCATTCACCCACTCCACAGTCAAGCATCTTTTCTGGATCATTGAGCTAGACAGGTAGTAACAGGACATTGTGTGGCTATTTTGACTGTGTTCAGCAAAAGTAAATACAAAAAATGTATTTAGTATTGCGTTGCACTGGTACACCGTGCCAATTATCAGCCTGCTGCCTGCCCTCCCTTGTGTTAGTCACTAACTGGAACACATCCCAGCTCTCCAAGTCTAGACACAATCCCCTACACATGCAAATCGTCATGCATGGGAAGGGAGTAAGATCACAACTTTTATTACGTTTAACTCTATTATGCACAAATCTTCTTCCAAATCATGTTAACCACAATAGATCACCATCTTTTAGCATATTAGATTTACCTGAAGCAAGACATGAACTCCCAGTGCTCTGCCATCCTGCTAGTCCTGGCTGAAGCTAGTGATGAGTAACTCAGGGATTTTGCTTTGGATCCAGCCCAGCAGTCTCATCTCAGGGGTACGCCTTGTGCAAAGGATTTTTGTGATCATGTACTAACTTATGACATGAAAATCTTGTTTTTGCTTTTGGACAGATTGATTATCCATATGTCTTTGAGCTGAAGTGGTTTTCTTAGAAAGCTCAATTATTTTGACATTTATTAAAACACATAACTGGAGATAAACTAATTTAAATTGCTCAGTCCATATATAGATTTCGCACCAGTGTCCACAAAGAAAGAATTCTGACATTTTATCATAATCAGACTTAATCAAAACATATCAAGTATGTAAAGTCTGAGCCTTTTAAGTTATCAGGAAAATAGGTAAATGAGAGACAGCTGTGAAGCTCTGTGATCTGTGAAGACTTCTGT
>JAOYMR010000022.1:5113477-5125467 GCA_025802075.1 Tenebrosternarchus preto
TTAGAGTGTTACGGAGTGACTCACTCAAACAGAGCTGTTTAGAGTGTTACGGAGTGACTCACTCAAACAGAGCTGTTTAGAGTGTTACTAAGTGACTCACACATCAATCTTCAATGCAAAGCCAAGGACAGAAATCCAATTGATCCACTCATGTTGATCTAACAAGCATGTTACATGAGGGAGGCCCACACTTTTTATCTTGTAGGTAAATTAGTAATATTTGTAAGGTTAATAATTAATATGTATATACAGGTAGCAAACTGAGTGCATCTTTTTTATCCATAGTTTTTCTATACGGAATATTAGAACATGCTACATGACAGTGGGACTCTGATTTCTGGTGGACAAAATTAAATGTCACCCTCAGTCTGTCGGCCCCACTTTCATGGTCTAGACAGTCATGGTCTAGAATAATGGGCTCCCAGCCTGCATTGGTGGAACAAAACATATTTTTCACAGCTCTTGTATCTCATTCCTGATGTGCTTAGCACCTCAGCATTGCACCTCGGGTCCCCTTGGGTGTGTGCATAAGGGGCCCCTGGAGTGTGTGCATGTGGGGCCCCTGGAGTGTGTGCATGTGGGGCCCCTGGAGTGTGTGCATGTGGGGCCCCTGGAGTGTGTACATGAGGGGCCCCTGGAGTGTGTGCATGTGGGGCCCCTGAAGTGTGTGCATGTGGGGCCCCTGGAGTGTGTACATGTGGGGCCCCTGGAGTGTGTACATGAGGAGCCCCTGGAGTGTGTGCATGAGAGGACCCTGTGTATGCGGAGGCCCTGAATTGTGTGCATGCTTGGGTTTGCCACCTTGTCTCTTTATGCCCATCCCCATAGCACCTCAGCCTGCAGGATTATCTCAAGCAAACCATATAAACATCTAATCACCACAATAATGAGCCTGGCAAAGGAAATCTTTTAAAACCCTGTTAACAGTCTGCTGGTCTATCTGGCAAGAATCCTTCTGATATGCGGGAGCGCTGGGATGTAATGTTGCCTCTCTACCCCTTTCACTCTCCTTCACTCTCACCCTCTCCTTCCTCTCTCTCTATGTCTTTATTCCTCATCCTGGACCAGTCCTGGAGTATGTGTGTGTGCTGTGGGAATGAGAGCACCAGGTGACCCAGGGCACATATTCAGCATTGGGATTCAGCTGATCCCCTCCTGTTATGCCGAAGTGGAATCAAAGGTTTCTGACCACTCCAAGCACTTCAGCTCTGTGCAAAACGAAGCTCCTCGAGTAGATCTTCATGTTCTGATGGTAATCTGAACAATACTGATAGCAGTACGATGTCTTGACACACATGTACCACATTTGGAAATGTGTGATCCCAGAGTGGAAGCATTTACACAACAGGAGTTCCACAGTAGGGATCTGTAATGTACAGCGTTTGTTTATATCTTGAGTCTCGATAGAAACCTGAATGGCGTATCTTTACGGTACTGAGGGTGTGTTTGTGTCTTTGCATGTGGTTGGAGAGGCTCTTGCCTTTGTTTTAATACCAGTTTCCTGAGGTCAGCAGCTCAGCACTGGTATGCTGTTACTGGTCATGACTGGTGACGGGGATCCTAAATGCTCTATACTATGAAAATCATTGTTCTTATCACATCTTCACCTCATTGCTCACCAACGTTCCAGCTTCTCCTTCTGTCTATCTCTGCCCTTCTCCCTATAAAAGGATGTAGAACAGCCCTGCACCAACTCATGATAACCATTAATAGGTTACTTTGTTAGGTGGGATTAAAATGAAAGGGTCTCACTGTAGTTTCAATCTTTACCCAGTTTTTGTGGTCCATCTGTTTAGGTGATGACGTAGTCACTCTGAGAAACCCGAGGAGGGTGGCGAACCACTAAACCAGTTTTACTCAGAGCCGTTCCTGGCTCAATACACCACAGGAGTGGTGCTTACAGGACTATGCAGAGAGATAGTAACCCCCCCCAACACACACACACACACACACACAGCAAAGCTCAGAGACATCCAGTCAGATTGGTCCGATGTTGTTCTGTTGTTCTAGATTTGAAAGTGTTTCAGTAAAGCAAATAACTTTCTTTGCAAGTAAGCATGTGCTAAATATGCATACACTGGTAATCATAACGTCATAATGATGTTCCAGCTTCACACCCCACAGCTCTCAGATGGTAACTCAGCTAAACAGAGTCTTAAAGTGGAAGTCTGGCTCCCACAAAACACCTACCTTAAACACATCTTATCCTACCTTAAACACATCTTATCCTACCTTAAACACATCTTATCCTACCTTAAAGACATCTTATCCTACCTTAAAACACATCTTACGAGGCCACATGCTGTCTCAAATATAACATCAACTGTCGAACAGTGATAAGCATGTCTGCATGAGTTTGTTAATGTTTCTGTAAAGTGTATCAGTCTCGGAGAGCCACAGTCTCCTAACATATGCTAAATAAACAAGAAAGGGCACATTTTAGAGTTCAAATTGTCTATACACTATACTTTTACAACTAACATATAACATAAATTTCAAATTTCATAAAATTGACAACAAAAACCATACAACACATAAAACAAAAAACAAAATTTACCACTTCAATTTGAAACAATAAATCACGCAACGTGCACTGTAACCTTTCAACCTGACTGCCATATATGTTATTAAGTAAAGGAATACAGGCCTAACATGTAAACAAGACTGCAGCACGGCTGGACGAGGGTGGATCTGAGCGTGCTTCTGTCTGAGCTGGTCCTCTCTCCTGGCAGCCCACGGCAGGGCAGCATCTGTAAACGGATTCCTTCAGACGTGACTCTGGACGCACTCTGCCTCCTGTCCCATCGTCACAGCCATGTGCGACAGTCTTGCAGTTACAGGGGAAAAAAAAACCTGCACCACAGTCAGCAGATACTTGGCGGGTCCTGCTCATTGTTACACAGGAACACATGAGCTCAGGAAGATGGGAGAATGCTGCTTCAACAATATTTTCCTGTTCCAGACCTGGTGTTTGCTGGCCACACCGGGAGACTAAGACAGTGCATCAGTTGCACAGCATCGCTCCATCTCCACCCCCACCCCTCCACCACCCACCCCCTCCACCCACCCACCCACTAACACCAACACCAACACCACGCTGGAGCTGAAAGAACTGCTCTTACCTCCTGTCCAGGATCGCAGGCACTTGATCAAAGGGTAGAGCGGGTTGAACGAACGCGAAGAGCAGCAGGAGGAAAAGTGTGGCGAGCCTGTGTTCAGCCATGGAGACCAGCAGAGGAGACGGCCACCGACGAGTTCTGCTTCATAATCTGCCCTGATGGCATATCCCTAAACCTGAGCTCAGTGACGGGCGGGCCCGGCAGCCAATGGCTAGGCAGAGGGAAGATCATCGTGCGTCACTATCCTCGCAGCCTTCATTCTTGCAGCCCTGTTCTCTCTCTCTCTCTCTCTCTCTCTCTCTCTCTATCTCTCTCTCACATGCCTGTGCGCTCTCCCTGCCCCTCCCCTTTCTTTTCTTCTCTCTGTTTCTCTCTATTTCTTTCTCTCTCTCTCTCTCTCTCTCTCTCTCTCTCTCTCTCTCTCTCTTTCGTGGAAACAAAGCTGCCAGTAAATCTGAAGCACATGGACCTGCGTATTTAAATCTTTATCCCAAGAGCAGTTTTAACCTTTAAGCACTTCAGATGTGTAATAACACACAGGTCTGTTTATGGCGAGAAAGGCCATGTTTTAAGTGTTTTTAGGTCCAAAAGCTGTGATACTATGACCTAGATTTGCAGTACACAATCTTGTTATTCCACATGTATGCACATGAGACGTATAAAGATGTCCTCTAGGCAAACGATCATCTGATGAAGGTAAATGTGCAATGAAATGCTGAGAGAAAGGTTTAGGAACACAAGATTATCTGACCGGGATCTCTTTCAATGCATCACATCTAAAAGAATAGATGTTATGTTAATAATCTTAAATAATTAAGACCAATGTGATTAGTTGATTAATCCGTTAAATTAAAAAACGAATGGCAAACAAGTATGTATAATTTCTTGTCAACAATGTACAATTTTTTACCATTTCTTACCAATTCAGTTCTATATCATAAAAATGCAAATTAATGTATTATAAATAGCAAAAGTCTAGGTTCAATTATCCCAAATTTGTGGCAGTACTGTGAGTTCAGTGAGCCAAGTAGGTCACTGCGTTTTGCCAAACATTTACAGGCTTCATAACTGACAAGCAAACTGACAACTATCAGTCACATTGGTGCATTAGGAAAAACCTTTTCTGTTGTGCAACGGCCTGTTTTAATGGACTGTAATCCATGAGCAATAGAAATCCAAATAATTTAACTGATTGGACTACTGTTACTAATTAACCAAAAATAACTAATTGTAATATAAAATACAAAAGAGAGAATTGTGGATAGCTCATTGTGTGTAAATCAAATGTTCAGTGTAAATACCTTTGACATCTTACAATGGACCACAAAATTATTTTCCCCGTGCTTGATCAACGTAGTTCATAAAAGACGACAATCAGTAATCCTGTGAAATATCGCCCTCTTGTGGCCGTATTCATGCCCGCATGCACCTGCTATGTTAACTACATCTAAACTATCTCTATTTAGAAGCGTTTTTGCGAAATATATAAACAAAATTGAGAATGTATTCCAAATACATTTTAAGTGGAGTTTTTATACGGAATTTACTCCTTGGCTGGGCGACACAGGATTTCTAGATAGGATGAGATATTCCTGCCTGTATTCATTTCTCTATAATACAAAAAGGCCAGAATTCCAGTTATGATAAAACGTCATGTAGTAATAAAATTTTAATTAAAAAATGTAATAAAAATTTATTCTAAACACCGCCACCTTTCTAAAGTGAATGAAAGTTGTAAATTTGTTTTGACAGAGACAAACAAAATGCCTGATGATGTTTTTACATTAAGAGAGGGCAATCACAGTGAAAAGATCAACAGGTTTGGCGTAATCTTTCAGATGCTTAATGTAGGTAAAGAACATACGCAGCACTGCAGGAGGGCCAGCAGTGCACAGCCTGTCGACAAAAATCCACGCGCAAACGTGAATTGCTTCCGCTTTTATTCCTATGGCAACCGAAGTGTTTAGATAGAGCGCAGGCAACAAACGGTATCTAGGGTTATGAAACACGAACAGTGACCCTCAACGAAAGCGGTAAGAAGACGCGTCTATTCCTTAAAATAAAACGAAGTGCAATAAAATTATACGCGTTCATTTGTTGAGTGGGTCGTTGTTTTTCGGGAACATATGACAGACTTCGGCTAAAACACACTTCTTAGCTTGGTAGCTATCCAACTAGGTTAACTAAATCAGATAACTGATTTGACTAGTTGCTGATGAATTTACGTTACCTAACTGGCTAGCTGTCTAGCTAGCTATGTTACCACAAAGCGCGCCGTTCATTGTAGCTAACTGTAACCGAAAAAGCACACGGTGAAATTAAAGAGAATTGATATGCTTTTATATTTCAGTAGGTGTCAGAAATGCCTACCTCAGCGGAAGCAAAGAAGCTGTGCTCGGAGGCTGGACTGAGAGACCATACTGTCCTTCCTCCCATCCCAAACGCAGCAGGTCAGGCGGGGAGCGTCGTTTCCAGTCTGCCAGAGCACAGAATGGCAGTGCGGAGAAAACTCCTGCGGCACAGGAGAAGTAAACAACAGCAGCACGAACTGCATAAAATAATGTCAGTCTTTACTATTCCCGATGTCTTTGCTGTAATTTAGCTTTAACCCGTTCTAAGTTTTGCGCTGCACAGTGCCTATGGCATAATTTATAAATTATACAGCATCTAAACTACTGTTGTGTTTCTATTATAGGGTCGCCGGTGCACTGCAAACCTATAAGCAGGCCAAGGACACAACCCCTGCCGCTCCCTCTCTCCCTGAATTTAAGTTTGCCCCATCGGTATTGAATGTTATTCTTCAAGCAACCTGACATCACACAGCATTACACTCAGTTTGGTATTCCAAGCTTTTCAACACAAAACCTTTTTTTTCTTTCTATTTTTGTAATAGATGACCAGTGAAGAAAGAAAACAGCAAGTAAGTACGTTTTGTTTGTTTGTTTGTTTGTTATCATTTTATTATCATTTTATTATCAATTTTGAACCTCATACATGACTCCAGTGGCCTCCTCTCAAAGTGCCTTATCCCACCTTCACGCCTCCGTCCACGCCACACTTTGCAGATGAACTACATGTTCCTCAGGGAGTGCGTGGAGAGGAACCCCATCATGCCCATTCAGCAGCAGTGGCTGGACGCCGTGCTGAGTCGCGTGCCCTCATCGCTCCGCCGCGACCCCGGCCAGCAGCAGCTCCTGGAGGAACTGTGCCAGGAGGTCTGCGAGAACTTCCTCCGCAGCATGGTTAAGCACACGGGTGAGCTCATGTTACGACACATTTTGTGTGTCATGTTGTAGAGAGTATAGAGATAAGTAAACTTTATAGGGTTGCTTTATGTGATTGTTGTAACCATAACCCTAGTTAAAAAGTCATTTTTTCAGTCAACAGTTTTCTACAAAAGCCACAAATGAAGGGCACAGTCCTTGCTGTGAAAAGTCCACCTTTACCAAAGTGAGTGCACAGGAGTCTGAAAATGCATCTTGAAGATTTCTCGATTCCAATATGGATTTCAGATTTTAGAACACAAGGCACCTTGGTTATTGTAGTTTTCTCTCTCCTCAGGGTTCTCGATTTTTCCAGACCTTGGCACAGTGGCTTTGTTGTTAGTCGAAAGAAGATAAAAAAAAAATTGCACATCTTGCACCCAGTCATGAAAATCATTTTGGATATTTGTTGTGGGACATTCTCTCAACTGCTTCTCGTTGATCTCTCAGATTGCCGGTACTGGTTTTTCTGTCACTAAGTATTTGAGTGATTACATGCATTTAAAACATATACACACTGTGACTAAACAATATATTTAACTTGCAGCTATCGTAACTTGTTCTAACTGGTCGTAAGCCAAAATAGCAGAGGTCTATATTTACGAATTTGTATGTATAAGCCTTGTATAAATGTGGTGGTGTTTTTACATCACTGCCTGCTGGTTTGTTCTGTCAGAGCTCAGTATGGCAATATGTCTCCAGCCATTTCCTTTAGTGTTTTAGAAAATCCAGTGCTAAACCTGCAAGTTTGTGTTTTGTTGTTCCCTCATGGTGGCTATTAAAGTATAAAGTGCAGCAAACAATGCTTACACATGTTGCTTATAAATCAGCTGCCTGCCATTGACCACAAAGCTTATTGTGACAGGGAAATGGCAATTTTCACTTTTAATGTTAGGATGTATACGAATGAGAGAAATAATTTTCCATTTATTACTAAAGTAAAGTCAACTAATCTGCTTATATATGTAGCATTTAACAGTTACTACAGTTATTTATTGTGTTCTTTAATGCTTAATACTTAATAATTATTAGTATTTAACAAAGAATTTGCATGTGTTCTTCCCTCAAACCATTGAGTATTGTGCTGAACTATAAAACTGAATTCCTGTGGTAAAGGTCATCGGGGCCTGTGGACTGTGAGAACCTGAAGAACAAAGTGACTGTGGAGTGTGAGAGAACCGAGGAGAAGCTCATGAACACCTGGTTCCTAAATGTCATCCACCTGCTTACCAGCAAAGACACTGTGCAAGGAATCAGAGCAGGGAAAGTAGAGGCCTTCTACAACTGTGCTTCAACGCTTCTCTCTAATCAGGTCAGCCTTGTATTCACTTTATTCCACCTCTGTATCAGCTGAAGATGTCTTTGTTGGGTACCACCACTGTCAGTTTCTCAGTACTGATGAGATCTGAATAAGGTACTACTATGTTGATCATTTGCTTTGCGTTTCTCCCATAGCTGAAGGCCCTGGTTGAGAGAAGCGTGGAGGCTTTTGTCAGCTTGTTTGATCCCCTTGACACAAACAAGCTCCCCCTCTTCAGGATGCACCTGACGTTCGATGAGGAGAAGATGGACTTCTATCCCAGCTTTCAGGATCTTGAAGATGTGGTGTTAGAGATTCTAAATTTGATCACCAATACAATGCAGGTGACAAGTGATGTGTTATGTACCAAATACGGTTACATCAACAACTTAAGACAATCAAGTACTGTGTATGGAACAAAATAATCTAGGATGACATCTCTTCACTATATACTTTCGGATTTAATATGCAACAAGATAAAAACAAGCTTTTCAAACTAAACGTGACAGCAGTTTCTAGAACCAGTGTTTCAGTTTCTAGAGCCAATGTTTCCATTTCTAGAGCCAATGTTTCAGGTAGGACTGATGGTATTTACTGAACCATAACATTCATTCTACAGAAAGTACAGACTGTTCACTCCTGGCAGGCTGAGGTTAATAGCTCGCTAGTTGATGCCAAACTTGCAGATCATGTTCTTACATGGGCTCGGACCACACTGACGAATGCTGTCCGTAAAAACCTGGAGGATCCTCACAGACACTTTCAGTATTATTGTGAGTTTTTCTCATTTCAGATTTTTTTATGAATGACTTTACTTTTATACTTCTCCATGTAATGCCAGAGTTGTTCCTGATGTTCTATCCTGACTTATTAACACTTGTTCTTTCTATAGTTGACAACTATGATTGGTTAGTTAATGGCACAGCACAGGATCGGGTAAAAAAATTTGTAGAAGAGGAGCACAGCTTTTATCAGTATGTTGAGGTAAGTTTGTCCATGCAATGTAGTTTCATTTTCATCAGAGCATTCATGTGTATCTGAATGTTGTTTTATATCTTAGCAAGTGGAGGAGTTCCGGGCAGTGTCCCGAGAAATCTCCAGCCTCCCCTCAGTGGCTCATTTTGATATGATTCACTTGGATTGTGAGGAACTCAAACAGGGACTGGCAAAGAAAGCGAAGACTTTCGCTCAGGTCCTCTTGGAGCGACAGATCAGCACACACAATGAACACTGTCTCCAGTAAGACTGGCTGCTCAGGGTCTCTCAGTATTTGCTGTATTTAATGCATTTCTCTTCTCAGGTTCGTCACTTACCTGAGTTCAGTTCATCTGAAAACGAAAATGTTGTTTTCTTTTCAAGAATCTGTAAACAGTTTCAGACTATTCAGGATAAGGCTCTAAAAATCCCAGAGACAACAGAGGACATGACAGAGATGATTGCTTACATTGATAATGCAAAGACCAAGGGATTAGAAGAGCTCAGGAGCGAGATATTGGTGAGCCCTTCTCATTTCATTTAAATTTGCCAATTGTAAAACTCCAAACCATTAACCAAAAGCTCAATGTTGCTTTCTTTTAGGAAATGCATAATAGGTTGAATTACCTACTAGATGTACACATATTTGATATAGAAGACATGGAGCTTAATTTTAGAGTTTTGCTGTGGCCACAAAATATCATTCCAATCTTTGATCTCAATGATGAGGTAACACTCACCACATGCACAGATTTCTAACCTTAAGGTGAGGTTGTGTTGATGTATTATGTCTCATACTAGCTACCATGGGTCTGTGGTGCAGGTGCTGGAGAAGGCCAAGCAGAAAGGAGAGCAGGAGCTTCAGGGCAGGAGGGAGAAACTGATGTTGGAGTTGGAGAAACTTAGCCGAAGGATGGAGGAGTTTGCAGAGTGCTCAGAGCTGGATATGATGCAGCAGGTATTTTATGACCCTAGGAATCTTCCAGATCACAAACAGACTTCACTCCACCTCAGGTTCTGGTGGCAGTGTTTCTTCTGTTCCTTCGCTGCAGTATGTGACAGACATAAGGACAGTGCAGAAGAGGCTTCAGGAATCCGAGGAGTCTATTGTCTTCATCAATAAAGAAGAGGCCCTTTACAAGTGGGATCAAACTGTTTATCCAGAGGTTGATGTTATCAAAGAGAACATTGAACCTTATCAGAAGCTCTTTGGGCTTGTGCTGAAATGGCAGCGCACTGAGAAGAGGTTTGTAGGGTCATCAGGTGTTGTCAAATCATGTTCCTTACATTCCATATAAAGAAGATTGTGTAGTTTATAGATTTTGATGATTATTGACAGATAATCATCGGTCCTTTTTGATGCATTTATACTTCCAGTCTGTTTTGAATAAAATTCTTTCATTCTATGATTTTGTCTAGATGGATGGATGGGTCCTTCTTAGATTTGAATGGTGAGAGCATGGAAGTGGAGGTGGACGAGTTCTACCGAGAAATCTATAAGATGTTGAAGTTCTTTCAGCAGAAACAGAAGAAGATTGATCAGGAGAAAATGGTAGCAGTAAAACGAAGGCCTGGAGATGAAGACCAACAGGAGAGTCCTACTGCTCTTATCTGCTGCAGTGTCATGGAGCAAATTAAAGATTTTAAGGTTCACCACAGATTAATTCTGCATCATTTTCATGATTCATTTTCTGTGTTTGTCAGTTGTTGCTTTCTGCTATGATGGATTTGTTTGCTCTTGTTTTTGAACTGTATCATCTTGAGTGAGACCTAAATAAGGATAAAACAACTGATTATTTCATGTTCACAGGAACACGTCCCAATGGTTTCAGTACTGTGTAATCCAGGAATCAGGGCACGGCACTGGGAACAGATGTGCGAGATTGTGAACTACGACCTGACGCCTAACTCAGGCACCACTCTGCGCAAAGTCCTCAAACAGAACCTCTCTGCTTATATGGAACAATTTGAAACCATTAGTGCTGCTGCCTGCAAAGTAAGGCCTTTACTAGTTAGGAAAGGGTTGCGTGAGTGAAGTAACCTCATTTTTCACAATCTATAATCTGGGGTTGTGAAATTAAACACTTCATGGCTGTATAGCTGTGACATATACAGACATATAGCTGTGGGGAGTTAGACGTGGCTTGAAGTGGGGTTGTTTCAGTACTGTCTTTTTAAAAATAGTATATTTCATCGTATTTTAGGGCAAGGATCATGTATCTCATTTATGTCTTATCCAGCTATAGCAAAACTCTTGTATCCTCCACACAAACACAGGAATTCTCTCTGGAGAAGGCTATGCAAAACATGGTGGAGCTCTGGGATACAGTGTCATTTCACCATCATGCATACAGGGAGGCTGGTGTATCCATTCTAACTGCTGTGGATGAGATTCAGACCATGCTGGATGATCAGATAGTGAAGACCCAAACCATGAGGGGTTCCCCTTTTATCAAGCCTTTTGAGACAGCCATTAAGGTAGGTCTTCTCATTAAGGTAGGTCTTCTCATACAGTCCTCACAAGTATTAAAGGATATGTCAGCATATTTGTTTTGTTCAAAATGACTATTTGCTGCATTGCATATGAATAGGAGTTAAAAGGTGATGAACACTTGCTTTGCTCAGGCCTGGGAGGAGCGTCTCGTCCGTATCCAGGACACCATAGATGAGTGGCTGAAGGTGCAGGCCCAGTGGCTCTACCTGGAACCCATCTTCAGCTCACAGGATATCATGCAGCAAATGCCTGAGGAGGGACGCCTGTTCCAGACAGTAGACAAGACCTGGAGGGAAGTCATGAGACACTGTGTCAAGGACTCAAAGGTAAGGGCAAGATTTAGGGTTAGGGTTAGGGTTAAGGCAGCACCAGAATCTTTTTTATTTGCCAAGTACGAAGTGAACAAAGAATTTCTCTTGATGCAGGTGTGACCATAGAATTAAAGCAACATAGAATTTTGTAATAATAAGTAACAGAAAATTAACTTTGTAAAAAACTATTGTAGACTATATACTGTATAAATTATGAGCATTTTGTGTTGTAACCTGTATATATATTGTACAAATGTATGCTATAGATACTATGTAACAGGTGAAATGTTCTATGTGCACAACTGATGAAGAACCTCTGATTGAAACATCCTGTGTCTTTGGAAACCTTGTGTACTTTGTGTGTTTGTGTGTTTGTGTGTGTGTGTGTGTGTGTGTGTGTGTGTGTGTGTGTTTATGAGCATATGCAGCAAGTACAGAAGGAGCCATGATATGGGGAGATGAGGTACAGACTGTATATATGTACAGTGTGTGGGGAGATGAGGTACAGACTGTATATATGTACAGTGT
>JAOYMR010000022.1:5202275-5215171 GCA_025802075.1 Tenebrosternarchus preto
TAGAGTGGCTGTTCCTCCTCTGGTGAGTGTTCCTGTCACAGATGTTATAGAGTGGCTGTTCCTCCTCTGGTGAGTGTTCCTGTCACAGATGTTATAGAGTGGCTGTTCCTCCTCTGGTGAGTGTCTGTGTTGTAGGTGTTATGGAGTGGCTGAAGTGAAATGCTGTGTACTGTAAGCACTTTATTCAGTGCTCATAGACATAGCAAATTAACGAGAGAGAGAGAGAGAGAGAGAGAGAGAGAGAGAGAGAAAGAGAGGGAGAGAGAGAGAGACGTGAAGGTTGGTGTGTGTTAATTACAGTGGGTTAAGAGTGAGCACTGTAGAGATGAGTGTGTTAATAGTACATCACAAGCAGGTCATGAGCTCACAGATGCCCTGTGTGTGTGTGTGTGTGTGTGTGTGTGTGTGTGTGTGTGTGTGTGTCTTCTTCCTTTGTCCTGTTTAAATGCTAATGCTAATGCTAATGCTAAGTGTCCTTCTCATGTGTCCCTGTCAAGCCACTCAAAGCCAACAAAAGGCCTCAGTCTCACTGTGGTCCACATGGCTGATCGCAATTCATATTAAAGTCTGTCTCTCTCGCTCACACACACACACACTACCTCTCCTTCATTTTCTCAAGAAAAGTCTTACAAACCCCTCTGCTCACCTTTTGTGTTTGGAGATGAAGTGAACTGTGCCCCAGAATGAATGGCTGGCCAGCACTTTAATGGTTTTGAACTCTTCCGTGTGCTGAACTCTTTTCCGTCAGCGGGATCTTTTCTCTGCGCTAACACTCTGGCGGATGAGAGGTTGCCTTTATAGCCTCCATCACTGGCCTTTCTCCACCCGCCCTGCCGTGGTCATTCGCAGGTGCGCTTCTGAAGCGGAACGTGGCTCCAAGGAGCCGACGGGCAGCAGGCGTGAAGAGTCAGGACTGCGGTGGAGCCGGACAGCCCAGGACCCGTCCACCAGCCCGAAATAGTCCTGAAATCAGGACAAAAGCTGTCAGTTCCAGACCCGTCCTATAAGTGTTGCGATTTTAGCTCGAGGTGTTTGCATTCGCTCTCTTTCTCTCTTGAGGACACGTGTTACTGGAGAGATTCAAAAAGTTCCAGCCATCTGTCTGTTTCTGCTTCACTGGCTCCACAGTTTCCTCCTGCATGCAGCCGGAAAGCAGCGGTTAATGATTTAATCGAGGTTCTGATTGGGACCCTTAGCTGCTCTTGGAGGAAACCACTTTGGAATGAGAGTCTGGTGTATCACAAGTGACATGAAAGAGAGGTTTTCAAACTGAAACGAGGCTGTTGTTTCTGATGCACTGCATGTCATGGTATTTCCAGCACACACACTCACACACACACTTAATAATACTGGTAAGCAGGCGCTTTCTTGCTCTCGCAAGAAATATTCCCTCTATATTCCCTCTATATTCCCTCTATATTCCCTCTTACTCAGTCAGTTAAGAGAAATTCTTTCTACCTAAGACAAAGAAAGTTTGGCCTAATATTTTGGTGCTCTTTTTTAAGTAGACAGAGAACAAAATTTTACTTTCTTTTGAAGAGCTTCCCTCAAAAATCTTGGCATGTAGCTCTCCCTCTCTGCTCACCTGGCAGGGTTTTGTTCTGTTTTGACATCCAGCAGAGATTTGTCAGGCTTGCTCTGGCCCTAATACCCCTCCTGTCGTGCTGCCATCTCTCCACAGGCCTGAACACGTGTGTGGCGGTGTAATGGAAAGGTAATGTGGGTTTGGTTTGATCGGCCTTCTGTTTTCTGTTTTGTCTGGAAATCAGACGACCGATTGGAGTGTAAATAGAAGGTGTAATGATGATGGAACTGTTGGCTGCTGGTGTTTGGGAGGAGGGTGAAGCAGTTTCATCCTCTCTTTCTCTCTCCTTCCTTCTCTCCTCTGTCACTCTCCCCCTTCCCTCTCTCTCCCTCTCTCCATCCCTCGTCCCTTTCTCTCTCTCCTTCTATCCGTCTGTGATTAAACAAACATGTCATGACTGCTGCACTGACATCAGTTAAAGCAACTTCCTGCCCGCACATGTTTTTTTGCAGGTACAAACAAACAGACAGAAGGAGACAGAATCCTCTCTCTCTCTCTCTCTCCCACTCACATACACATAGATGACATTACTGATAAAACACTTTTCTCCTCTCCTTTTCTTTTTAGAATGGTAAACACAAAATATTTGACTCTTGCGAAATCAAACAATCAACTCAAAACTATTTTAGCTTTGCTTCAAACCAAACATTGCTGTCAGACAACACACAGCCAGCCACTCCATAAACACACACAGTAATCATTACACACAAAACAGTTCAAAACATTGCACTCTTAACAAAAAAAATCTTTATTCAGGAATTTTGCATATTTTTTCCATCTCTATATATGAAATAGGAAGTGCAGTAAATTTATCTGTATTTACTGTCCATGAATTCCTCAGTCTCAGACCTCTGGGCTGGATCAGGCTTAAGGGCTTCATCTACATCACAGGCTGTATTGACCCTTCCTAGGCAGTGGGGACAAAATCCTTTGGCTTTCCTGAATCCTTGAGAAGTATCTGCTCTTGAAAAGCATCACACTGCATCCACTGACAGGAGTATTTACAGGTGTTTCCAGGGTCAGAGGTTTTGGTCATAAGTCACTTTTCAAGGTACTTTTGTAATGTCACACTAATCAATTATCTTCTGACCTCTCCTTGAATCCAGTCTCATTCAAATAGATGCACTCATCTCGCCTCTCGGTGGGATCCAATTAAAACATCATGTATACACACACAGTGAAAACATACCAAAACGACATTCATGGCACAGCATGGCATGCATTAGGTCTCTATACAAGTTGATATGGTTGTTCTTTCATGATTCCTGATGGTGCTCAGTAAACATCTCTCACCAGTATATTGAAGACAAATCTAATGTCTCTAATAATCCACTGTTGTATTTCACACAGTCAGATTTCATCATTCTGATGGACCATATCAACA
The DNA here is from genome assembly GCA_025802075.1 of Tenebrosternarchus preto. Classification (NCBI taxonomy): domain Eukaryota; kingdom Metazoa; phylum Chordata; class Actinopteri; order Gymnotiformes; family Apteronotidae; genus Tenebrosternarchus; species Tenebrosternarchus preto. The sequence continues at coordinate 5,205,245 of JAOYMR010000022.1, forward strand.
ATGAGTCTCCTACTGAGAACACGCGTACTTGACTTTATACAAGTTACTTTATAGTATTAGACATACACAAGGTTCCCTTACTTTATACAAGTTACTTTATAGTATTAGACATACACAAGGTTCCCTTTCCCCTTCCCTAGTGCTGTCATCTTTCTAGAGAGAGAGAGCAATACTGTAACATTCAAATACCAAACACCTTCTTGTAATAATGCATCTCACAAACAAAGCAGGATGCAGATCGTAGCAAACAGTTTCATTTTTATTTTCGACAATGGAGAACATGAACCAACAGTGACAAACAAGGGGTGGGAGATAAATGCTTTAATGCAGACACACTGGGCGAGACACAGGTGAAACGAACAACAATGGCAAGGACAAACATTTACACACCACACACACACACCAAAACATGATCTATGATCGTCGCTCTAATTTAATCTAATATGACTGCTGTTGTTCTTGTTTTTCCTCTTCCTTTCCCCTACCTTAAGGGGTTCCACTATGATAAAATGTGTGTGTGTGTGTGTGTGTGTGTGTGTGTGTGTGTGTGTTCGTACATTCTGCTCAAAGGTGCTTTTCCCTTTATCATCAGACTTTTGATAATCATCAGACTTTATCCCTTCATTTATCAAACAGTCAGTTTAGATTTACACAGAGTTTGACATGCACACACACATGTTTGCATCAGGTTTGGTCGAGTATTTCTTGTCAAGGTCAGGAGTCCTGCAGAGCTTCACTGCTGCTGTGCAAAGACTCCTGCTAGATTCCTACACAAGCACAAATCACAGGAAACATATCACTTCACTGTGACACTCTTCAACCTGATGTAAACTGTGAGAAATGTTCAAAGATAAAAAACTAACCACACTAAGAACACTAACCACACTAACACACCAAGAACACTAACCACACCAACCACACTAACCACACCAACCACACACTAATCAAGCCTCTCGACGAAGTGATGAAAAAACAAAAACTGCTACACTGTACCAAATCTCCACCCAAACCATGTCACAACTATTCCAGTATTATTGTTATTATTGTTGTGCTGGGACCAGTCTGCCACTCAATCAACATCCATCCAGTAGTGGTCCAGTGACGACCTGCCAGGGATGAAGGGTGGAGAAGGAGGCTGATGATACAGATGGAATGTAATTGTTCAGTTGTAAAATGCTTCTGTTTGGGAGGTGGAACTAATCATTCAGCCGCTGATAGTAGGAATAGCAAGTCGTTGTAATAATGCAGCTGATTGGTGTACAGATGGTTGTAGTGCTTATTGGATGCCAACCTGGAGCCAAAGTGAGATTAAGGGCAGACACACTTGGGATTTCATTCTTCTCTTTACCACAAGCCTGTTAAGCATGAACTTTACAGAAGGGATCCAGTCTCTTATTATTCTTGTCATCTTTCTGTTTAAATATTTTAAAAGCTCAGAAAGATGAAATTTTAAGATGCTCTTTTGTTCTGCAAGATCTCATAAGACTTCCATCGGGTGATGGTAGCTTGGGAGAAGGAAACAGGTGAACAGGAGAGAGACGGAGAGGGAGGAAGAGTGTGAAGAAGGGAGGGAAGAGCTGAAGAAGAGAGGGAGGAGCTGAAGAAGAGAGGGATGAGCTGAAGAAGGGAGGGAGGAGCTGAAGAAGGGAGTCCTGGGGGACGTGAGAATAAGCTTGATGGGCAGAAATGGACCCACACTGGAGAGGAGCAGACGTGGGCAATTGGGCAGCCAAAGAGGACGCAGGTGGTCACCGGTCATTCATCCAATAGCAGGAAAGAGCTGGAGGAGGGCATGAGCTGACATGTCTGTTATGAGGTCACGGAGCTGATAGGTAAAAGACGGAGGTTAAAGGATGGAGGTGAAAGGTCAGTGAGTGGTAATATGAGAGAATGGAGGACAATATGTTTCTACTTGAGCCTAGGGCTTGAGCATGAACATTAATATATAAATATATATATATTAATGTGTACAGTTCAGCATTGGCAGCAGTCGGAGAATTTTCTCCCTGTTACAAACTTATCAAAATGTAGCCTATCAGAAAAGATCCCTCTCCACAATTATGCTGCCGGCCCATCAAATGCCCTTATGTCTGTAATGATAGCTTGTTATCATGTGATTATTCTTTTGTCCCCCTTTCACATGTCTGTCTGTGTCTGCATGCGCAATAGCTTAGGCGTGTGTGTGTGTGTGTGTGTGTGTGTGTGTGTGTGTGTGTGTGTGTGTGTGTCAAGAGATGAGTAGAGGTCAATGAGAAATTGCACCCTGCCACTTCAGAAGCTCATTTAAATCCAGAACATGGAGTGTGCAGCCCTCACTAGAGTAAAGGGAGTGGGAGATGGCTGCCATTTTAAAATTGCTTTTTATTATTACTGTGTCATGCAAACGGAAGGAAGAGTAAACAAACAAAACCAGCCAACATAAGTGTGATGGCAGCCAGAGACAGATGGACGAGTACGAGGAGGGACAAAGGTGGAGAGAGTGAACCGTAAAGGCTGGAGAAATGGCCACTTTAACGCATTTATGCACTGTGCATCTTGGTGTTTGGGCCGTTCAAAAAGGGTGTTAAGCGCTTCCCTTCCAGGATCCTGCTGACCTCACCTCACACCCCATTCAAAGCTGGGGAAAGTGTTCCAGAAAGTGCCACATAGTCATTCTGATTGGATCTCCTCCTCACGCTCCTGCGCAGATCAGTGTCACTAGCTCTAGTATCGACACCCTGCACTCTTTATGGTCTTCCCTGAGAACGACGCGCTGCTGTTTATGAGAACGTAGGTGAGAACGTGTGGCGGCCGCACACTTGAAAGCTCTTAATTGGCTTCCTACTGCCACATCATAATAGTGCCCAATTTACTTTGCTTCACGTTGGTCCGCCTCTGCCATCCCACAATCCTTTGCTTCAGCAGTTATTGATTCTGCCTCGACCAACGAAATCGGGGGCTTTTGGCGCTGATAAAGGCAGGGGATATTGATCAGGCGTGCTGAGTGGCTGGGCTGGAATTCCAGCACGGTTGATAGGTACCTCCGTCGGCAGGTGGGGCCGTCGCCTGGGCGACAGACGTCGTCCAGTGTTGGCTTATTAAAAGCCATGCTCGAATCTCTGCACAAATATCAGACAGCTTAGAAAATCCACTCTGCTGGAGTGTGTGTGGGTGTTGGTGCGTAGGTGGGCGGGTGTGTCGGTCGTTGAGTGTGTCGTCTGGTTTCAGTCTAGGATTAAGCTCTACTTTATTACTGCCAGGCTTGTGTTACTGTTAACAACTCTTTCTTCATCTGAATGTGAGAATAGTTTTTCATCCTCTCTCTGATTCCTTTTTTTTTCTTTTTTTGAGCTCGTGTGAAGACACTTGTTTACTGTGATGTTTGAGCTCCTTCCTCTGACCTGTTATCACAGAGCATCTCTGATTAAATGTTGGGCCTCTAGTTCAGAGCAGCTCTACATTCTGCACTGATTAGTCTGATGACCACAGTAATGAGAGGGATGATCTTGATTGCATTGTGGGTGTGTTTCTGGGTGGGTGTGGGTGTGTATGTGTGTGTGTTTGTGGGAGAGAGAGATGAAATAAACACAATATTTCTGATTGCAGCTGAGCACCTCCAGCAGTTGTCCATGTAATGAGATCTGTTCACAACAGCTGTGTATGGGGAGCTGGGAGTTGTACAAGCACCTTTGTATTTCAAAATTCAGACACACAAAGGGTTCGCTTTCACAAAGGGTTCATGCATGTGCATTTTTATGTGTATGTATTAGTCTGAATGTGTATTTTTGTATATAATATCTACTCAGTGATTCTTTTTCTTGCATAGCCTGTCAAAGCAGCACTTCTAATTGTCTGGAGGTGCATGTGTGGTTGCTATGGGGTCTCCAGGGGAGACATGCAGAGATCAGAGTTAAGGGCCTAATTGGAAGTGACTGTGTGTTGTTAGGGGGTCTGTAGTGGGTGATATAGGGGTGGGATGATGTAAAGTCTGAAGGATGAAACAGGATCACTCAAGGATGTTGTAAGCAAAGTTATTTCATGTGGTCCACACAACCATGACAGTTTACTAACTGCTGAGCTCCTGGACTCAGATTTCCAGAAATCTGCAGAATCTCCTACATTAACTGCTGCTACTGCTCTATGATAAAGACTCTACTGAAGGGCTCCAGGTGTTTCCCTTGGGAGAGGCTGTGCCTGATTTGCCTCCTGCCTCATGGGTCTGTCATCACTGACATTCACTCATGTATTTACCAGCTTCTTCACCAGTATTCACCAGCTTTCATCACATAGGGTCTTACAAAGCCACTCACTTTAGAAATAAATGCATACTGCACTGAAGCCTGAAGTTTATCCCTCCTAGGGAATAACTAAATGATCTATAGGACAGGCCCACCCCCCATCCAATCAGGTAGTGTTTGTGTTTATCCACTCTCCACACCTTCCAGATATATTCTGATGTCAGCCCCGCCCACACTTTTGGTGTGGTTCTGTGGCAGTGGGGCATTCTGGGACAGTTTGTTGATAATGTGCTACCATGCATGAATACAGTTTGATCACAGTCACTGAGCGTAGTTTTGTTCAGAGGTCGTTTATTTTGAGGTTGCAGCTCTCATATTGTGTTAGCAGCCATTTGATGACTGAATCTGTAAATGGCTGTCGCATTGTTTTATAGAATGATCAGGCCTTGAAAGCGTTTGGAAATAATCTCCTTTTGAAGTTAGTATACCGCCATAAGGTATAAAAGCCAGTGCCATTGTTATTTATAAGACCTGTTAAGCAGTTCTCTTTTCAGCACTTAAAGGGCAGAGTAATAATGTAATAACTCTTTGATGTGTGTTCATGAAAAGTTTTTAGATAAACACACAAAAACAAACAAACAAACAAAGATTGAACGGAAAAACAATTAAGAGATAATGCAGTGTTAATATATGAGTTTGTTACTTTACTCTCACTATCTTTCTGTCTCCACTGCGCCCTTATTCTGTCTCTCTCTCTCTCTCTCTCTCTCTCTCTCTCTCTCTCTCTCTCTCTCTCTCTCTATTTTTTGGTAAATAAAAAAATCAATAATAGAGCCCTTCCTTCATGAATTACTGCATAATATGTAATATATAATATGTATATATATTACTGCATAATATGTAATATATAATGTAATATATACTCCCTGTCTCCCTACCCACATAATTACTGGCTAAATGCTAACAGTGACATAAAGAGCAAATATTAAATGTTAATAGGGCATTAAATGTTAATATATAACATATCTATCGTTATACTGAATATTCGTATTCAGTACTGGGCTCTAAAAAGGGTGTTATTTTTGTGTGAATGAAGAGGAAGGCCTTAGCCTTGGTGAGGGCACACGGAGGCCGAGGCTGGCGCGGAGCGTTGGCAGTAGTGCAGCCTCCGGCAGGCCAAGTTCAACGGTCAGATTTGGGGGGGCGGAGTCAACAGGTGACTCATGACAAGTGCGTTTCCCTCAGTCGCAGGTGAGCTGTGATCACAGGCAGGGGCATTCTGTGTGTGTGTGTGTGTGTGTGTGTGTGTGTGTGTGAGAGAGAGAGAGAGAGAGAGAGAGAGAGAGAGAGAGAAAGAGAGAGTCATTTTGCAGTAGAAGAATTAGCTTAGAAGTTTAAGCCCAGTGTCCTCTTCCTTTCCTACTGCTGTGTTTGTTTGTCTGGGCTCTGTGTACAAGCAGACACAGCTCTGACTGCTCATTTGTCAGTAAAGTCATTACACCCCTCCCCAACTGGCCTCTCTACCGCAGACACACACACACACACACACACACACATGCACACATAAACACTTGCATGCAGAAGCACACACACTCACACACCATTATGCTCTGTGCTGGCAAGTACAGCATTGCGGACTTGCTGCAGGAAGGCAGTTCCCAGGAAAGGCAGGCCTATGCTGATGCTGCATTTTGAAGGCAGTTCCCAGGAAAGGCAGGCCTTTGCTGATGCTGCATTTTGTCTCGTTCTTCTCATTCATATTCTGATGTCACTACTGTAATAAACTTTGTCCTTGACAACTTCTACAAAGGCAAGTTTAAGTGACATCCACTGCTAATATTTCAGCCTGGACGTTTTCAGAATCGATTCTTTTTTTTCTGGGATGGTCACATTTCTCAGAGGGGATTTGTAAGGGAAACAGTACAACATCGTTCCAGCAGTCACTCATTGGTAAAATATTGTATTTAAAGATTGACCTCCCACCACAAAGTGGTGCTATTTCTGAGTGTACGGTTTAGTATGGAATTTAAGCAGAGACTGAAAAAGCAGGAGCTCCAGAAAGAGAAACGTCTCCAGGGATCTCAAAACTCCTCATTAAAAGAGAGGAAGAGAGCAGTACAGTCTTGTTGTGATGATCACAGTGACTCCTCTCACTTGTCTTCACTTTATTTGTTTGTCAACAGGTGAAAGGCAACATTCATTGGAGCACAGCAAAACGTATCATTTTGTTTCTGTCTTTCTGCTCCTTGTCTCTGCCCCCTGTCTCTGCCTCACGTTTTGTCTCTCAGATGGAAAGGTGTACGCCCTGGGCGGTATGGGCTCAGACACAAGCCCTCAGGCTCTCGTGAGGGTCTATGAACCAGTGAAGGACCAGTGGCTGTCCCTGGCCTCCATGCCCACGCCCCGCTACGGAGCCTCCGCCTTCCTGCGTGGCAACAAGATCTACGTGCTTGGTGAGCCCGCCCACCCTCTGCCTCCCAGCCAGTCAGATCTCCAGCGGGACCTTTAAGCCCTGTCATCTGCAAGATAGGCCACATAACGAGCTTGGGTTAGGGTTAGGGTTAGGGTTCACTGTGGCTGGGAGAGAATAGTCCACCTACACAGTGTCTGATCACGTTCTGTGCTGTGCTGCCCTGTTGTCCCGTTAACTGTGTGTGAGTGTGTGTGTATGTGTGTGTGCGTGTGTCAGCATGAAGATATAGAGGCCTATTCCAGTGTAGTGAATAATTACAATGTGTCTGATTTCCATGTTAGACAGTGTCACAATATTCAGGCAGAGTGGCAGACAGGATAATAACACCTGGTAATTGTTCGAGCCGTTGCCAAGTCTGATTATCAGCATGTGAAGCGTGATGTTCAGCAGGCAGGCTGCAGTTCCCAGGAACGCCTGTTCTGGTGGGAGAGACCATGGACAGATTTAGTGATTTAGGAGCTTAAGACAAAACACAACCCACCACACCTTGGCTTGAGATCAGCTTTCTTGCTCAATTGTCCAGACTACGGTCGTACAGAGGGGTGGGTCTGACCGTCACAATTATCCGTACTGCTCACACGTCCTTCTTTGAGCCCTTTTAGGTGAAAGATGGGAGAAGTGAGGACCCGCATGTTTTGTAATAATTGATGTTTTTGAAGTGTAGCTGGAGCCTGATGTGAAATTTCATATCTGTTTGTAAAGACCCGTCTCCCACTGCTGAGCCCAGTTGGTTGATATGTCTGTCTAAAAAGAGTTGGAATACTCATCACTAAACTACACAAATGTTTGTTCTCACATTCTGTAAAGTCAGCTGAGTCTGTGTCGCAGCTCCCTGTTCTGAATAAAAAATACTAATTAATTTCAGGAGTGTAGTGACATGTTTTATACTTTCTTCTCTTTTTTGTGGTTCTCTGCTCCACTCAGATAACATTGTTTTTTTTAAAACATTTTCCCCTCTCTCTCAACACTCACTCTGAAGCACATCCTATCCACACAGTAGATATCACTTGTTTGCTGGCTTGTATTGGGCTGCTTTCACACAGTGGCATCATTATGTAAAATTCTAGAGCAGGCCATTACAGCTGAGATCAGGGGTGGTCTCAATAAGATAGCTAAACATAATTTCTTCAGTAGCAGATAACATGCATTTTTAAAATATATTTAGGAATATATTTAAGAATTTTATGTAACATCAACAGATCTCATTTGACCACGTCTGGTAACTACATAAATCCAAAATGGCAGCTAATGCCCCAGGTTTTCCCAGGTTTCCCCAGGTTTCCCCAGGTTTTTCCAGGTTTCCCCAGGTTTTCCCAGGTTTTTCCAGGTTTTCCCCTGTACTCGTGCCCCTCGTTGAAGTTAATTGCAGTACTCTGGCTCTGTGACTGTTTGTGTGTAAAAGAGAGAAGTGAGTCAGTTGATGTGAAGTTGTCAGTGTGTAGGATTTCATCCCCACTACACTTCATGCTCATGCTATCAAGCTGTAGAGGAGAGGTTACAGAGTTAAAACACACACACACACACCAACACACACAAACACACACATATATACACACACTCACACACACACACTCACAAACACACACACATACATACACACACACACACACAAACACACACATACACACACACACATACTCAAAAAATAGGCAAACATACCACTCTTTCTGAGTTTATCCACCAAAACACCCAGATATGTTGTTCCCTGTGAGGCTGCTGTGAGACTGCCGTGAGACTGCTGTGAGACTGCTGTGGTGAATGATGTGAGACTGCTGTGAGACTGCTGTGGTGAATGATGTGCTTGGTGCTTTAGCAGTCCAGCATTCAGGTGAAACAGTGGGGTGGAGAAGTGAGAAAAATAAATCCCTGATCGTGGGATCAGGATGACTGGAGTGATGATTTCATTCCCCTCGTGACACCTGTGGTAACTACACCTTTTTGTCTTGCTAATTAAACTTGCAGGGTTTGGTCCAACAACACGTGCAGTTGCTCATGCTGAATTTGGACCAGGTGGTAATCACATCTTCCTTAAAATTAGCTTGTTTCTCTCTATCTCTCTCTTTCTCTCTTTCAGTAACTCCTCTCTCTCTCTCTCTCTCTCTCTCTCTCTCTCTCTCTCTCTCTCGCACTGTCTCCCTCTCTCTCTCTCTTTCCCTTTCCCTTTCACTAACTCCTCTCTCACTCTCTCACTCTCTCTGTCTCCATCTCTAACTCTGTGGTCTTTCCCGTCTCTCTTGCTTTGAATGCAATGAAAGTCAGACAGCAACTTGTTAAATGTACAGGTGACCTGGGTGGGATGGAGTTGGGTGGAGCTGGATGGGACCAGGGTGGGGCAGGACTGGGTGGAGGGATTTCAGACACAGTAGCATGAGGGATGATCTGGGGGCTTCTATTTGTGGAACGGCTTGGTACATGACCCCCCCCATCTGCACAGACCCAAGCGAGGCATCTTCTAAAATAGCAGCATTTCCCAGCATGAGTCCGGAGGAGGCGTCTGCCTGCAGCGCGGGGCTGGACAGACCACTGGGCTTCTTTAATGATGAAGCTTTTCACAAGTTTTCCTGTTTTGTTTTCCCCCATCTGTTCCATTACTGGTCATTTGTATTATCAGGATTGAGTAGCCATGCAAAAGTCAGCTGTGGTTTTATCACCAGACGAGGTAAAGAGGGGAAGCTGCTGAGGTTTTATCACCAGACGAGGTAAAGAGAGGAAGCTGCTGAGGTTTTATCACTAGACGAGGTAAAGAGAGGAAGCTGCTGGGGATTTATCACCAGACGAGGTAAAGAGAGGAAGCTGCTGTGGTTTTAGCACCAGACGAGGTAAAGAGAGGAAGCTGCTGTGGTTTTAACACCAGACGAGGTAAAGAGAGGAAGCTGCTGAGGTTTTAGCACCAGACGAGGTAAAGAGAGGAAGCTGCTGAGGTTTTATCACCAGACGAGGTAAAGAGAGGAAGCTGCTGAGGTTTTATCGCCAGACGAGGTAAAGAGAGGAAGCTGCTGGGGTTTTATCACCAGACGAGGTAAAGAGAGGAAGCTGCTGAGGTTTTATCGCCAGACGAGGTAAAGAGAGGAAGCTGCTGGGGTTTTATCACCAGACGAGGTAAAGAGAGGAAGCTGCTGAGGTTTTATCGCCAGACGAGGTAAAGAGAGGAAGCTGCTGGGGTTTTATCACCAGACGAGGTAAAGAGAGGAAGCTGCTGAGGTTTTATCGCCAGACGAGGTAAAGAGAGGAAGCTGC
>JAOYMR010000022.1:5235569-5254360 GCA_025802075.1 Tenebrosternarchus preto
TCTTGTGCTGGGTGTTGAGTGTGTGTGTGGTAATAGATGTTGAGTGTGTGTGTGGTAATAGATGTTGAGTGTGTGTGCACCTGTGTGTGGGAGATGCGGTAGAAGAAAATGATGGGAGCTTCAGTTCATTCTAGCTTCAGTTGGTCAAGTGCTGCTGTCGCATTAATGCAGCATTTTTAAACACATGAGAACTGAAGTGAATAATGTAGATAAAGTCTGAACAGTGAACTTGGAGTTGGAGCTGTAAATCTCTACCTTCACCTCTGTGAGAGTTACACCTCCTCTCTGCTCAGGTTACGCATCGCACAGCCTGGCGGACTTTTTCCGATTATTTCCCCCACGAGCATCCATTCTGCCGAGTTCGTTCTCCCGAGAAATTATAATAACAGAAGTCAACCTCAGTGTCGCTCATACGTTGGTATCGGAGGCGCTTCAGTCTGCGTCTCCATGGAAACGCGCACAACTTAGTGGCGGGCAATGCGTAATGATGGTCTCGCTACCAGAGGTGAGGCAAACCTCAGTAAGAGAGAAAGAGAGAGACAGAGTGACAGAAAGAAAGAGAGAGAGAGAAAGAGAGAGAGAACATTCTGCTCAGACTTCTTTACCTCTGGGGGAAAGGAGAAAATATTAAAGTCAAAGGTGCTGTGTGTGAAGCAGTCTAACTCCAATGTAAAGACTGGAGACATCAGACAACTGAAAGGTTCCAGTCTGTTGCCTATACTGGAAATATAGCACTGAAAACACTGTCCAGATTTCTGGGATTTGCCTCATCAAAGAGGTTATGAGTCTTGGCGTATGCACATGATGAATAAATCTGACAGATATCTGCAAGGTGCCACCTGTCGAAATCTGCATTAAAACCAAACCCCACCAGGTGGCAGGAACAACGGGTGCAACAAACATCAACACACAGTGTGTGTGTGTGTGTGTGTGTGTGTGTGTGTGTGAGTACAGCAGGGAGCAGTCGTAATGTCGTAGTCCTGTATTGATTGAGAAGCTGAGGTAGCAGGCTAATGATGCGGCTGTGTTGGGTTCTCCACACACCTGCTCGAGAACGTCTCATAAACTTCAGTGCTAGACCTGCTTCCTCCACCCTGTCTGAGATATTAAACACTTTAAATGCACTTGCACATGCTGTGATTCTTTCACACATGCAGAAGGAAAGATGAAGTTTATAAAACATTCCTGGTGCACTTAAATAGTTCCTTCTCAAGTGCAAATGGACAGATTTCTCGACAAATTCTTTTGAACACAGATGCAATATGGCCTTTTCATATTTTACTGCCTAGTATATGCCTACACATGGATGCACGTGTGTTTATCTTCTGATGTGTGTTTTTGTGGTAACCCAGGCAACCAGCCGTCGCCGCTGGATTCAGTGGAGAGTTATAACCATGTGAAGAGGAGGTGGGAGGCTGTGGCCCCACTCCCCACCGCGCGCTGCTCCAGCACCTCCCTGCAGACTCCCAACATGCTCTTCCTCATCGGAGGGGTATCCCAGGGACCAAGCAATGCAGTGGAAGCCCTCTGTCTGAGAGAGAGTGTCTGACAGACTCGCTGCCTCACACCTGCACGGACACGTCCATCGCTGCACTTCCTGGGACGCAAACCACACACAGACAGAACTGGCCGAGGGTCAGGAAGGGGTTCCCAGACTCGCACTCATACATCAGGTCTATCCTCTCGACACTGGAGACAATCTACAGGAGTCTGGACAGTGACATGTATCACTGGTTGGACTAAAGACTGACCAGCAAAAAAGAAACACACAAAACTGCAGACAGAGTGTCAGCAGCACAGACGCCTTTGAACTGTTTGATTGAATTTGTTTGTTTGTTTTTTCAAAATTAGAGCAGGGTACCTTTCTGGCTAAACTCGAAAGGAACTTAGGGCCATATTGACCAGGCTGCAGCCATGTTCTCCCGCAGTAGCACGCTTCACACTTTTCTATTACCTTAGCTACAAGGCAGAGACGGTGTGTGGCCATTTTAGCGTTATTATTTTTATTTATTTATTTTTACTTTTTTTTTTTTTGCAGGAGTGGAGGCGTATGCCTTGCTGTGGCTTTTTTTGTATCTTCACAGCCATGCATGTGTGAAACTGGGAACTGTTATTCTGAGAGCGAAAGGAGGGAGGAAGAGGAGGAAGATGATGGAGAGGAGGGAGAGGAGGAAGATGATGGAGAGGAGGGAGAGGAGGAAGATGATGGAGAGGAGGGAGAGGAGAGCTCGGCTCTCAGCTGACGACAGACGCCTAGCTGTGCGCATCAGGGACGGGGATCAGCCGTCAGGAGCGTCCGCCTTGTCTCGGACCAGGTGCTTCCCAGGAGGTGTTAGAGATATGCACCGTGCGTTTAAGCCTTTCCAGTGGCCGTATTTAGAACAGTCGTCGTGCACTCTAAATGAGCGGTTGGCATGACAACTGATGTTTCATGGCGGCTCCAGGAAAGCGGGTGTTTGAGCGGGCGAAGGGGCCGACGCGGTGGTGCTGGTGCCACATCCACCCTGTCCGTCGCCGCTGAGAAACTAGAGAGGGCTGTTCTCCCAGGGGACACACCCTGGTAGATGTGGTTGAGGAACAACACCAGTCTGAGGTTCAGAGAGAATCGCAGGCCCCCTCCACACACTCCTTATCCCGCCACAACGCAACGCTCAGCTGCAGCACACATGCCTCCCACGCTCCTGGGAGACTCCAGCGTGAGATCATCGTGCTCACGAAGGTCCGCAAACAGCAGCTCGTGCTCATCGGAAAGTCCAGATGCTAAATGACGCTTCAAGGGTGGGATGGAGGGGGGTGTAGGTGGGTCGGGTGGGACGGAGGGGTGTAGGTGGGTCGGGTGCGCGGCACGTGGCTGGGGAGGTGGAGGGTGGGGCATACGCTGGCTCTAACACCTGCGGAGTGTCCATCATGCTTATTATATCTCGGGCAGGTCTCTGATGGTGTCCTGGCTAGCCAATAACAGCAGGCCTGGTGCCTGTCTCAGTAATAAGACATTTATACATATTCATGTTCTTGGATTTCCCCCGTCTCCAGGGTGTTCTGCCTCCTCTCAGTCGTCTGTGTGTGCGGGTCCACGCACGGAACGGGACCGTCTCACGGCCGCCCTGCCCACAGACGCGTCGACCGAGGTGTACGTGGCTTGCATGCGTGTAAACACGTGCGTACACACACGCGTGGAGTCACACGCTCATGCTCAACATGCCTTGTTTGTTTAGATTTACACCTCCCTAATGATACGACTGTGATACTCCGCTGGCTGCAGTCTCTCACAGCGTGGCCCAGTAGACACGTTGGCTGACGACGGATGGGGGAGGGGTTGTTGCCGTGAGTAACCATGAGAGCGGGGGCAGAGGCCTCACACGCACGTAACCCCCCCCCCCACCTCCCTTGGATAGCTTGTTTTTGTCATGGCGCTGTACACCCTGCTCAAACACACTCGTAGTTTCGCCTGCCTCTTGAGCAGTGGCTCAAAGACACAAGCAAGGCTGTGACAGTGAGCCCAGGGCTGCGCAGGAACAGGCGACGTGCAGATTAACCAAGATAATATACCTCTTTTTATACACATTGGGAACCGACATGACACGATTCATCATCAGTGCACTATTGTCAACACACATATTACAGTCCCACTACAGTCCCAGTTTAGAGAGCCAAGACCAGGCCAGTTCTTTTAATCTGCCAAGAGTTTGTTCTTAGAGCACATATTTTAAAGAAAGGAGGTAGTACACAGTGTAGGAGCAATGTGACCTACTTTCTGAGCTTCAGGTTTTAGACCAGAGAATTTCCGGACTTCTTGATAATGAATGAAATTAAACTGCCATTTCATACTTTTTTTTAATCATTTGGTTTAGCTAATTAGCGTGTGTCAAGACTTGATTATATGCCCTGACTTTATGTACCGGTATTTGTGCATTTCTAAAGAGGAACACAGAGTGTAAAGATCACATAGACCTTCAGTTGCAATTGTGTTGCTGTGATTTTGGTCATGTTTCTCTGTGTCATGAATATTTCCTGGTGGTGAAGCCCTACTTTGGATCAGTGATTTAGCAGTGATTTTTCACAGTGCTTTGTGTTGATCTACCTGTTGGTTTTGTTCATCTATGAGGTAGCAGGTCGTCATGACCTGCCCGTTTCTGCAGAGCTGTGGTGGTGGCTCTGTCCTTTTTTTTCCTGTGACGCTGTGTTTTGACGTTTGTAATTGGTGTGCAGTTGCAGATGGTACGAGCTGGTGGCCACCAGCAGGCCCCAGGATGCAGTGGTGATGCTACGTTCCAGAGCACAGCTGAGTCTGTGCCTTCTACCCTGAAAATCTGCCAAAGAGGAGCTCAATCAAAGAACAACCACAACAAAGACCCGCTGTATAAACTGGAGTGCGGCAGATACAGTTAAGACCGGTTTCAACCCTAAACAGGAATCATGTACAAAACGGGACATGAAACACGCCTCAGTCTCGCAGCACAGAGCAGTTTTCTATCTCCAGATTTGTGCCTGTGTGAGTTTTGCCATATTCACACCTCTCACATCCGAAATGCTGTCGGAGGCCCCGTTACTCAACAGAAACGCTTGAAGACGATGAGCAGAGACAGTCTGCTTGGCCACAGCCAGCGGCCAGGAGCCAGAGGAGTCCCGTATCCTCACGCTGTTCCTATTAACACAACGAGGTGTCAGCTCTGTAGGTTAGGCCTGTACCCACCATGAGTGTACCAGATCTAATAATAGAAAAGAGTTCATCTGGTGTTTCTTTCTGTCACGAATTCTGAAAATGAACTAAGATTGATTAGGGGTTTATCGTGTTAGCGCTAATCTGCCTATTCTCACCAGTGCCATATAGCCACAACAGTTCCTAGCATTGCTCATCCCCGTCTGACAATCAATTTGAAGCTATTTTTAAATGAAACTGCTCAAACTGGCATCACTCATGACTTTTTTGAAACCACAGAAATACTCGAAACAGAGGCATTGATTTCTATTTGTACAGGGGAAAAAACAAAGTTTTATGGCAATTTGTGTGAGTGTGTGGCCATTGTCCAAGCATGGCAGATATGAGATCACTGCAGCGTACGAGCACACCAACCACCTTCCAATTGAAATCATGTGGAGAAACTGTAACACCCTGCCGTCGCTTCGTGATGATGAAGGTTATAATGATGTCACACAGAATATCGCCAGGACATTGCAGTGATGTCCTGGGATTCAGAATTTACTCTGAAAGGTAAGATTGTGTGCCAGATTTACTCTGTACAGATTTACTCTGTACAGATTTACTCCGTACAGAATCGCCCCAGTGTTGAATGTTCCTCTTATAGATTGCATAACCTAATATGGGTTATTTATAGAGTTTCTATCTCTGAACTGTCACCCAGAGAAAGGGGTAAAAAGCCTGAGCACATGAGCCAGACCCCCCCAACACACACACACAGCACTGCAGAATGCATCTGCAGTGCTGCAGTTACAGGCTGCTGTAGCACCAACTAAGCCCCCGTTACTCTTAAGTGCAGATGATGACAGCATATCTCACACGGAAGCCTCCACTCAGACTGGCATGGTTGCTGACAGTGTTCTGGGACAAACACGGGTTCACGCAGGCTCGTGCCAGCCGCTCCAGTCCAGTAGTTCAGTGCCTATATATGTGAGGTAGTGCCTCTAACTATGACTTCTCTAATAAACAGTTTGAGCATCGCTGTCCAGATCCTGCTTGTGTGCGTCTCTGCTTTGCCTCTATCTTATCCCTCTTGCAGTAGTGGAACATGACAGTAGTCCCATCATATGCCCAGGGTCGTGCTTGGTGGTACGATGAAACAGATCACACTCAAATGTCACGTTGTACAATGAAACAGATCACACTCAAATATCATGTGGTACAATGAAACAGATCACACTCAAATGTCACGTTATACAATGAAACAGATCACACTCAAATGTCACGTGGTACCATGAAACGGATCACACTCAAATGTCACGTGGTACCATGAAACAGATCACACTCAAATGTCACGTGGTACCATGAAACAGATCACACTCAAATGTCAACACCATCCATTATAGACGAACTAGATGCCCCCAGAACATTTTCAAATGTCGCAGTGGGCACCGGCAGGAGGGGTTACACCCCACCCCCCCACCCCACCGGCCCTTTGCCTCCTCGCTCCTGTTACTGATTTGCTCCACGGTCCAACAGTCATCCAGATGAAAACATGGATCTAGCTGGTAAGTCTGTGCGTCGCTTACAATGAGGGGCATGTTGGTGAGTCAACAGGCTGGTTCAGTGGACATGCTCTAAGCCCAGAAATGTCAAGCCCTCACTCTGTAGCTTTTTACACAGCTCCACTTTCACTGCCTTTTCGCCATTAAATACAATACAGAGCACCGTGCCAGCAAAGGGCTTTTACAATCGACCGGGCGCTTAAACCGAGCCAGAACTCACTGATGAAGTGCATCGACTTGGGCTTGTCTCCTAGCACACTTCCTTGTCTCCTAGCACACTTCCTTGTCTCCCAGCACACTTCCTTGTCTCCTAGCACACTTCCTTATCTCCTAGCACACTTCCTTATCTCCTAGCACACTTCCTTGTGTTCTGTTGCCATATGCAAGTTTTAGTGCCATATGCTAAACAAAGGTGTTAAAATGATCCCTAGATCAACAGCTTTCTTCTGTAACATCCTCTCTTTATTAGACAGTGACAGCTTTATGATTTCAGTCATCAGGACTTGTACATTATATAATTCATGAAGAGGTAACGTTCATTTCACATGCCCCTCTGCTGGGGGAAGGGGTGGGAGGGGTTTATTCGCTGCCCTGGCAACTGCCAATGACATTTTATGTTTACTCAGAATCATGAGCAATGAATAGTGAACGGTGCCACTGTTTTTGTCATTACTGATTTATGCCACCCAGGGGTTGGCATCATGCCAGGTGGCCTGCTGGCTGTGAGACAGAGCAGGTCAAGCAACATGAAGAAGGGCAGGTCTTGGAAATGTAAGCACATTATAATCACTCTGCTTTACATACAGGTTCATACATTACAAGCTTTTCCACATGTAAACCTCCATTCCATGGTTACTATTCCTTCACAGTCAAAAGGCTAAATAAGGAAAAATAAAACACAGACCAAACCCACCAGTTACGCCTCATCCTTTCACATATCCTATGAAGCACTGACATCTAGAGACATTTTCAGACATTACATTGTGGAGCAAATCGAGATTGACTGGTGTTAGAACCTGATATCTCTCCTAAAAAACTCATCTAAGTTTAACTTAAGTAATTATTAATTTTAACACTGAACGCTTATATTGAGCTGATTATTTATTTTTGAATTAGAATGCAATGTTGGTGGTATTTATGAACAAAACTGTATTAGCTGCTCTGAGCTGAGCAGAGCCTCAACACTGCCAGGATTACAAATCATGAGTACGAATAATTCATCACAGGGGACGTTTCACAGGGAGTGAGATACACAGCGATTATTTACCCATCACTGACAACCTAAAACTAGGTGACAGTGAAGGGGGCATGAACATTAGACTTAATGTAATACACTAGAATATGATTACAGCTGACAAATTAACCAATTTCAGCATAGTGGTTTCACACTGTGTGAAAAACTGCTGGTGAAATTACTGTCACTTCTCAAGCTAACATTGAGGCTTTACCTCCTGCTTCTACCACAGCACTGAAAAGTAATCCAGCAATAACAGTTCATCATGTGGGACAGGAGAGCTTATCCCCATGAAGTAAACTAGTCAGCACATTATAATAAGATCTCCGAAGTGCACAGGCCTCTGTAGGTATTTTCTTATGAACACACTACTGTAACATATCGGTCAAGAAGCCTCACGTGTTTCTGTATAATCACCTGCAGAAATGTTTAAACGGTGCATCATCAGTAGAGACACAACATGCCTCTGCCCCACTGTATCCTTATTGTTTGATGTTAGCCAGCAACAGAGTAGCACCCTACTGCAGTGTATTACACCAGCTATACACCAATCACACACCTTATTGATATTAATGCTGGTGAATAACCTCAGTTCACTTCCAGATGAGAAGACTGCTGCTCATGGAGAGGCAAATTTGCGCTTCAGTGTAAACTCACCATACCACATGGGTGCATGTTCGAATGATCCAGTGCTGTTATTTACAGTGTAGCTGTTTCTCAGTGCTCTTCTCTCACACCCTCACAGTCATACATGCAGTTCTGCTCGCAGGTCTTATTTTAATTATAGAGTTTATTAGATATAGTAGCTAGACCCTATTTTTGAAAAGTATTACATGTTTAATTTAATAGTGGTTTACTATAATACTGTAGTTATTACTTATTAATATGACTTGACCTTGGCACTGATATCAATCTACTACATTTAAAAACAGGCAGTAAGGCATTGAGTAGTAAGATATATGATAAATTAAGATCCTTATAGAATGTTCTGCATTGTAAATGATGTCTGTGACAAAGCTTGTCTTGATCTGGAACTAACTGACTCAGACATGTTGATCTGAATAATCCACGCAGTCATGTGATCCAAAACAGTTCTTGTGCTGGATACCAAGGCAGTAGGGTGTAAGCATTACACGATAACACTTGGAGAGAGGGAACGCTTTCACTCTCTTCTAAGGTGAATTCATCGAAAGGGAGTCTTCCCGTGGTATTTTAAGTGTGTGTACAACCGTGCTTTGGTGCTGGGAAAAGTTTCCTGTTGCAAGTTGGTATCACTGTATTTGTGATGCACTCGTGGTATAGGATGGTCTGACTGGGGAGGTCTGAAATTGTGAAAGGCTTTCGAATATGAAGAGGTCCGTTTTTGGTTGAGAGGGGGGATCTGCGTTTTTCTTATCCACTGGTGAGATGGGGCAGCGGCTGAGCGAGGAGTCGGACGAGAAAGAGATCGATGTGGCTGAACTACAGGACTGGTATAAGAAGTTTGTGGTGGAGTGTCCCAGTGGCACTCTCTTCATGCACGAGTTCAAAAGTTTTTTTGGAGTAAGCAACAACCAAGAGGCTGCAAACTACATAGAGAACATGTTCCGTGCTTTTGATAAAAATGGGGTAAGCGATGCATTTTTACTTTTCCCAACAATCAGCTGTTTTCTTGTATTTGTTTGTTTTTGTTTTTGGTTAATAATAACTCCATTTTGATGGTAGAAATTGAGCTTGTAATGTAACAGACTAATTAATCAACTTTTCTACAACATTTTACCAAGCTTGTTCTTTTGTAGTGATGGCGTTCTTGTCTTACAGCACTTTCTGTGAGTATTCTCTCTGCTTCGTTTCTCCACAGGACAACACTATTGATTTCTTGGAATATGTGGCAGCTTTGAACCTGGTACTGAGAGGCAAGCTGGAACATAAATTGAAATGGACATTTAAGATGTACGATAAAGATGGAAGTGGCTGCATCGACAAAACAGAGCTAAAGGAGATTGTGGAAGTAAATCACCTCATGGCCCCTTATCAGTTATTCGATCAGACTGACCCACTTATGTTATGTAGCAGACAGTTAGTCACTGACATTAAAGAGAGAGGCTGCCAAAGATGGATTATCTATTTGACCTCTATGACTACAAAGTCGATAAGCCATGAATGGAGAGCGTGCCATATATATATATATAAAACGTGAGCTTTTATATTGTATATTTTTAAAGATCTTTACAAAGAAAAAAATCCATAGTTCTGCATGCTAGACATTGCCTTCATTCCTCTTGGGTTGGGTTACCAATATTTGCCCTGATTTTTGTAGTCAATCTACCGAATGAAAAAAGCTTGCCACCGGGAGCTGGATGAGGAGTGTAACTTGCTTTCCCCAGACCAAGTGGTGGACCGGATATTTGAGCTGGTGGATGAGAATGGAGATGGTTAGTTCATTACGTATCAACACAATAATCTCAGCAAACATAAGGGGTGTCCATCTTTAGTCCCGGTCGAGTGATGGTAAGCTTTTCTTCTGCTTCAACAGGGGAGTTGTCTCTGGACGAGTTTGTTGACGGTGCGCGGCGTGACAAGTGGGTGATGAAGATGCTGCAGATGGACGTGAACCTGGGAGACTGGATCAGCGAGCACCGCCAAAGGAGCAGCAACGTCTGAGGCACCAGAAGCACCTCTTGTTTATTTTGAATAAGAAAGGCTGGTTTGTAATATTGATATCAATGGCATGATGTATTTAACAATACATAAAAAACCATATATATAATGATAAATAAACATTATGGACAGGGTGCATCGATTCAAGTGCTGTTATAAAAACAAGACTTGTTTTTAGTCTAGTTTATATCCCCTCAGTTACACACAAAAAAGCAGATTTACTCGGTTGAACGTTAGGATAGATCTCAAACTCCTTGGTGAAACAGGCTACATGTGAAAAGGGAAGAATGTCTTCCTGCATATATTCAACACTGACATTTGGTTTACTTATTTCTGCTCATTTACATAAAACCATCTACTAGACCAGAGGAGCTTTTTTGTTTTTTACAGGTAGCCATCTCAATATCCTTCAGTTAGTGGATCAGCAAGCTCTTCACAAAGGGTAATATTGTACATAGGGTACTGGTTAAACTTATTAATGTCCTTTTCAGAATTCTGAGGTTGTGTTTGGATGTCAGTGTGTGTGTGGGTGGAAAAGAAGAAGTTTGCATCACTAACTCTGTAAAAAGAGCACAGGACGGACTTCTCCTATGAGCAACAGGCCTCTTAAGGTCAAGGAAGGAATACTGCAATAGAAGCAATTAGACGCATGGACGTCGGTATTTCGTGCGGACATAACGCCATTTCGTGCCCCTGCTCACCAACTTGTGCAAATGAAAACAAATAACAAAAAAAAGAAAAAGTACACGTAGTTATTCTTCCTTACGCCAGGTGGCAGTTGTTGTTGTTAGGGAATAATCAAGCAGCTACATTTCCACATCTTCTTTTCTTATATAAGCAGTAACGTACTTCCGTTTTGAGATTAAAACGTGTCATTAGCATGAGTGTGTCTGTATGGCTAAATAACTGAGGAATGCCACAAAGTAAGGGATTTTTCATGAAAACTTCTGCAGACAGTAAACATTTTTCGTGGTAGTAGATAAGTAGCTGGATAATTCTGTAGTTACGTCTCATACAGAGAGACATAACACTAAAATTATCACTAACTTAGTAAGGTTAACGTTTTCTAGCTATATAGCGTTAACTATCTATTTATCTATCTAAATTATTTGTGCATTTCTCTGGTCACCTGGTCACTTGGTTGTCACTCAGATGTCTAAAATGCCCAAGAGTCCGCCTGATATGAAGGAAGAGGGAAAAGTTGTAGCTCCGTGCGAAAATGAGGTAGTTACTTTTCATGTAGTTTAGTATTTTACAAGCCTGCGGTCTAGGACAGCAATAGATTATTCATAATGTGTGTACATTGAATGTGGGTGTATTCGAGAGCTCAAGATCAAATATGTAGCTTTTACCTTCCTGCACAGCGTTAAAAGTAAGCTTTACTTAGGTTTTGAAAGACTAAAGGAATTTTCTTAGATAATCCATATCTCGGATCCTTACGTTTACAGTATTTGGTAGACGTTGATATCCGGAGAAACTTCCATATTTATCAGTATGGTATTACGCTTCCTTCCTGAAGGTGGTGTCCTTAATGGCCTCTTCTTGCTGCAGGTTGTGAGTAAATCAGTGACGTCCCACTCTCCTGCTCAGTGTGCAGGTGTGGGGAATAATGTGGCGTATGTGCAGGGAGATCTGTTCTCCTGTCCTGCCACAGATTCACTAGCGCACTGCATTAGCGAGGATTGCCGCATGGGAGCAGGTATCGCCGTACTTTTCAAAAAGAAGTTCAATGGCGTACAGGAGCTCCTCGCGCAAGGTGGGTGTCAGCAAGAGTGTAGAGGCCAGGCTGTACTTGCAATGAGCTTCTCCTTTGAAACACTCCTGGGCAGTTGTGTTATTTTTAACCACTCGTTCTTCACTATCTTCTGTTCTCACAGAGAAAAAAACAGGAGAATGTGCTGTACTTAAGAGATCTAACCGATTTATTTATTACCTGGTGAGATAACGGTGATTTATTCACTGGTCATTATCATTTACTGGGTAAAAACGGCATAATGCTTTATGCAGGCCAGTTCCAAACATAATGTTTGTTTTTCAGGCTCTGAAAAAATGGTTTTCTATATTTTTTCAAACTATAGAATTTTCTTCCCTTCTCTTTATCAGATTACAAAGAAAAAGTACAACCACAAGCCAACATATGAAGCCCTCAGACAGAGCCTGGAGGCTATGAGAGCACACTGCTTAGCCAATAACGTGACCAGGATATCAATGCCTTGGTACAGTCCAGTCAAACTCGGAGCACAAATTACTGATGTTTACAAAGTGCATTAAAATCTGGCTTTTGACCCATCATTGCTGGGAAAGAATATTTGCTTTTAGAATGATTTTCATTGTGGAAACAGCATTTATTTGCAAACTCGTTCAGCGATGGCCTCTTGCGTGCGTTAGAGATGTTGACCACCTTTTAGTCACTATTCATTTGTTAATTATAGGATCGGCTGTGGCTTGGATCGGTTGAGTCGGAGGAGAGTGTCGGTGATCATTGAAGAAATCTTCCTCCACACAAACGTCACCATCACTGTATACCACATTTAGGCCATTTGGTCCAATACAGGTACAGAACTTACACACAAACCTTTTGTTGATTTGCAAATACCTGATTTTTCTGTTGTTTTGTTGGACTTTATTATAGTGATGTGACTAGAATGAAGGTATGCAGTAATAACCAACCTATACAGTATTATTAAGCCTAATGTCATGATTCTTTGGTTGAAGATGAAGTGTTGTGCAGTCTGGGACTACATTTCTCTTCCTTGTTTCCTTTGTTTAGAGCTTTTAAGGTTTATGGATGACTTTGAACATTCACCACTAGATGGTGCTAGCGCTAGAACCCTGTATCTAGAACCCTCTATCTAGCCCAGTTTGTTGTTACTAAATTTTAGGGCTGGTTTAACTAATGTTGCTAACTGAATGAATGAAACATATGATTTATCATACCTATTAAGGATATGCCTTTCACTAAAATAAAAACGGTAATATTAAAATGCTATAACATGCAGTACTACTACATTTAATACTTCAGCAAACTTGTTGACTGCACCATGTTTGCCCTGGTGTCTCCTGTACTTCTTATCTTGGATGTTACACTGTGCATTACCCATATGCAAAATATTAAATATATAAAAAATAAATAACTATTCAATTGCTTTTATTAAAGATGTAATTATTTGGGGTGAACGCACATAAAATTGTAAGCCTTTTTGGAAAATTTTAAACAGGTGTATTTAAAAATGCGCTCATTAGCTGAAATACATCTTTACATGCCGTTTTCCTTTCAGTGTAACTGCATCTATAAATGTTCAACAGCTCTTTATTGTAAAGAATTCACTCACTCACTCACTTTTTGCATTTATTTTTTTTATTTGGCATTTACAAAACAGTTTACCTCTTGGAACTAAAGGCTGAATGTGTAATGAACGTGTAAATGCCCATCAGGCTTAAGATTAGATATTGATTGACCTCCAATTAATAACGTTTCAATATTGATCTGCTAGTTCACTTGTTTTTTTTTTTATGTCTTAATGTGTCAAATCCATCAGGAATCATTGTGCAGCTGAAACACGTCTGCACATGACTGTCTCCATACTGTTAATGACCTGGATTTGCATGGACCTGCATGTTTTATGTAAGCAGTCCAGAGCAGCAT
Organism: Tenebrosternarchus preto; assembly: GCA_025802075.1. NCBI lineage: Eukaryota > Metazoa > Chordata > Actinopteri > Gymnotiformes > Apteronotidae > Tenebrosternarchus > Tenebrosternarchus preto. The sequence goes on from JAOYMR010000022.1 coordinate 5,249,294, forward strand.
CCATGGGTCTTGTTCTACTGTGTGACAGCCTGTATAAGTGATCCTGTTCTTGGTCTGTATTTACTGCCTTGTCACAGTAGGTTTTGATTCATGATCATATACAGTAGTCAGCTTTCCAGACCAAGTCAATATAATTCTTAAGGCAAAATATGCACTGGCAGTGTAACTTGGGTCAGTTGTATGGAGGATTGTATATACAGCTCAGTCCTTCTATAAAGCATGTGGTATGGAGCTAAAATGCTGCCATAAGTATTTGAATCTGAATTTTGTATATTTGAATTATATTTACATTAGTTTATTAAATGTAATGTAAATATAATTTAAATATACAAAATTCAGATTCAAATACTTATGGCAGCGTTTTAGCTCCATAATGTGGCAGTTAAAAACAAAATGGAGACATTGTTTTTCATTATCTTTGTACTGTAGTGTGACTTTAAATACACAATTGTGTGTTGAATTTGTCACCTTTACTTTGCAGAAAGAGTGAAGTTCTTAGATTTTGTCACTGATTGACACTGGATTTGTATATGGCAAAAATCTGTTCTATTTAGAAAATGTAATGTTATAAAAGCAATATGTCTGCTTTATAAGTTGTGGCACCCAACATTGTAGAAAAGCTCAATCAAATGTGCATTACATATTGAAAAGATATTTAGTTTTGGCTTTTTTGACATTGATGATTTTGCATTCAGTTTAAAACTGAATTTCAGGAAAAGTGCTGGGTCAAAAAAGGAATTACCCAACCCTGCATCATCCTACCTGTAATTAACCTTCTTACTTTGTGAAATTGCACAAATTATGGTATTTTTACACAAGTTAGAAACCCATTGGATGTACAGTATGATGTACTGTTACATCATATGTACTCGGTTACATCAGTGTTCGACTATAAGAGTCAGAATGGCCTAGTTTTAACATTATTATAGTGCGAAACATTAAGAACAGTTTTCCAGCAGACAATTCTTAGATAAAGTACAGCATGGACACTGAGATGAGCGCAGTGCCCTCTAGTGACAAATCCTAGGGGAGAAAAAAAGAGAGGTGTTACTGCAGTATTGAGACTTGCATGCCTCAATAATTACTGACAGTTAAATAATGTTTGTTTGTTTTTTTCAGTGAAATACACTAAAACAAAATAAAACAGATTGAATCTGTTACCTCTTCTCTCTGGGAACTTTTTTCCATAATATGTTTGAACAAAAAAAATGCTTGCTACTTTGTCTTTTGACACTGCTGTAAAGCTCTTTGTAGACCCTCTTGGCTGAAGACCAGCGTGGCTCTTGTTTACAAAGAGGGTTTAAGTGATGCACTTACCCTACTGCAAAATGTTAGTCAACTTCTCATCATAGTACTCAAAGCAATCTTGACAGTCTTCCCAGGGTGTGAAGCTTTCTTCCTCATTTTCTACGAAAGTGGACCAAACGTAGGTGAAGTCCACAGGCCTCATCATCCTCAGTTTACACCCAGCCTGCGCCAGTGCCTTCAGCCCCGCTTGCACCTCCGGCTCCTCCCACAGGAAGAGGCGGGAGCAGTGGATGTTAAGGCGGAGGGACTTGCGGACCCTCAAGACCTCCCCCAGTTTAGCAGCGCACGCAACACAGGGACTGGATGATGTGTACCAGGTGACCGTGTAGTGCAGCGATTTGTCATACCAGGGTAGCACCTGCTGGAAGAACGCTTCTTCAGCATGGGTGCCTGTGTGCTCATCTTCCAGGTAACCACGGAGACCATCTGGCTCCGCTGCACCGCCATGTATGTCCACCTGGTAGCACAGGAAGGTCTTGTTTCTGCCTGAGGAGTACTCCACGTTTTTGAACTGAAACTTGAAGAAGGACGGGTTGAGCCGATCCCTGACGAAACACAGGTAGTGGTTGCAGTTCAAGGCTTTGGTCAGGCTCCATGGCAGTGACTGAAAGGTCATAATATGTCTGCGGTACCGATTAGTTTCTACACTTGAAATAAAATGGCTTTCCTGATTGAAATTATGTTAAGAGGCTTTCACTCAAACCCACAAGCTGTGAAAATAAACTGATCACGTTCAACAAAGGTTCTGAAACAATTCGTGGGAAATTCTCCCCTTGCTTTGTGCAGAACCTATTATGTGAAGGACCTTGATTTTCACATATTGTAAAAGTGTTAGCCAAGTGTTAAATGTCTGTCTTGTTTGTTGCTGTAACTGTTCTATGCTTTGCTATAACAAGAACAAAGCAGTTCTTAATGAAAAGCAACAGAAGGACAGTTATTACTTTTCCTTACCCAACGATGATCTCAAATGGCGGTAGTTCTATCGGTTCAAACTGGAGTTCGCCATCTTCAGGACTGGCCTGTGCTCCTTGGTCTGTCTCCCCGTCTCCCTTCAGTTCCTCAGCCTCAGCTTTTTCTGGGACCTTCTCCAGCTTCTTCTTCATCTTCTCATCCTTCTCGTTCTCTTTTCCCCCTTTTTTCTCTTCCTTTTCGGTCTTGGACTCCATTTTCTTCTCTTTCCTTTTCACTATGCCTGCTTTGCTGTGGCCCTTTTTATCTGCCATGGTTGAACCAGGTTCTGATCTAAGTTTGTTCGAGAGCAGCGTGGTTTAACATATGGGTCAGAAAGGCAAAGACAGCATGTGTGTCTTCCAAAAGGCAGGGATCGAGTGTGCAGAGATGTTGTCAGTCTCCAGAGAACATGCAGTGTGAATGGTTAGAGAAATGCAGAGGGGAGAGAGAGGGGAGAGAGAGGGGCAGCTGCGCTCTCCTGTTTCCATGCTATAAAAAGACGCAAGGATAATGCAGGACAGCAAGCAGGACGATCTCAAAGCAAGTAGAGCTACCACTCGGAAATACGTCGGGAGATGGAATCAAAAATGTAACTGAGAGATATATTTGGAAATGGAATAGAGAAATACAACTGAAAATGTTTAAGGTTATTGGCGAAAACAACTGGAAATGGGTAATAAAGAAATTCTGTAATTTCCTTTACTATTTATGTTTCAATGTCCTAATTATCTTTTCCATTCCTTTTCCAATTTTATTTCCAATTATATTGTTTCACTCTCAGTCCTCCAGAGGTATTTGCCTCCCCTATTCATTACTGAAGTTGTCTGTACACCAACAACAGGCTGTTTATTAATAGCCATGTTTTGGCAGAGGATTTGGAGTGAGTCATTCTCTTCAGATACTTCCACAGGCTTTTAGATCAACGCCTTAATGTCCTCACATGAAGGGCATCTAAAGGTCAGTTTAACCGTGAGACAAGTGTGTTCCAGTCAGATCAGCTGAGATACACAGCTATTGGTGATTCATGATAAAACCATACATTTCATCTCTTGATTCATGCTCATAAAAACAAAGTATTGACACTTGCTACTTGACTGTGACTCACTCTCTCTTGCCATAACAGGCAATGTGATGCAGCTAGGATTTGGACTAGGTAAATAGATACGTTATATATAAAAATAGTGAAACCTTCCTGGGTGTAAAAAATGACAGCATGGATTTTTCTAATGTGATCAGTGGGAGATGATCTCCTGCAGTGCAACAGGACTAATTCATCTGCAACAAAAACATAAACCACTGTGGATCTGTATCTTGTGGTCTGATGACGTTTTGTCCACAATGGCCTCCCCACCACATCTGTTCCGACAACGATAAAATGCTGCAACCATAAAAGTTCATGTTCAATCGCAGTGGTTGTTTCTCCTCGAGTGCTGATGACGTCTGGCCTTTTATGTCTCAGTAGATGCAGTCATATAAATGGGGAGAAATTGATTTAGATTAGTACTTGTAAACAAGCTTAGACTGAAAGATGCATTGCCATATTTATTATGGCATATATATATACAGTGTATACACACAGAGTGATAAGCACATTAAATGTGTATGTTGCAGACATCAGTGTCTGGCTTGGACTTGTCTGGGTGTAATAGGGAAGACTACACTGTTTCTCCTCTACTCATAGAGAAACACAATGACTGATCATACATTTCAGATGGGATTAATGGCCCATCTGCACACTTTTACCAACCTGGTAATTACCTCTGAAATGAATTACTCAGCAGAGAGCAGAAAATGAAATCGAGGTGCTACTGCTCCTCTTACACACACTGAACTAAATATTCATTACATCTGCACTGCACCATGAGCCCTTTTCCACATGCCCAAACCAATCTAACCAATCTAAAACTGCATTTACAAATGTATAGGTGCTTTATGCTAATGTTGTTCAAATGTATAACATAGCACAAATATACAATTATATTCCATTCCATGTTGGCAATTTGAAAAAAAATTTCCTGACAAAAACAGTGTGAGGATTCTGACTTTCTACATTCTCCATGCTAAAGAAAACAAAAGAATTTAGTTTCCTGCTAACTGAGTTTTGGGGTTTTTTTGTTTTTTGAGGTGGGGTTCAATTCATTCACACATCACCTCCCAAATACCACATTACAAGCCGCCTTCTCCTTCAAGGCTGAATGCTCTTTGCTCAGCCATACCAGATGGACCCTCTATTCAATTCCCTATAGCAATGAAATGAAATTATTTCCAATTACTCTGTCTGCCTGCAGCTTTCCAGCAGGGGCGAGTTTGTAAGCTCAGTGCAAGCAAAGAAAATACTTATTTACTATATTGTTACTCGCTCCCATCTTCTTCATGGTTATGAAGGTCTTGGTGATGGGTACGTGGTTTTTCTTGTGTTTGAGGAAATCATTTCATGAAATACTATCAAAGCAAAATAAAAAGCACTTTCAGAACAGGAAACCTGTTGGCATGCAGTACACAGCTGTTATTGCTTCTGTGAAGTAAGTACTCATCATCTCACCATTAAAATGCAGACATGACTGTTTTGCTTTGTATTTTACAGCTACTGAACAATTGTGGCAACACGGCATTTTCCTAAATAGGCAAATTTCCTTGCTAGTTTGATGTCTAAACTAAATCCAAATAGCTCTTGTGCTTCTAGGCACGCTCATCATCCTTACATTCACATTACATCTGGCCTAATTAATGTGGACACTTTGTAACATTCTCATTACATCTGGCCTAATTAATGTGGACACTTTGTAACATTCTCATTACATCTGGCCT
>JAOYMR010000022.1:5254460-5265727 GCA_025802075.1 Tenebrosternarchus preto
ACATCTGGCCTAATTAATGTGGACACTTTGTAACATTCTCATTACATCTGGCCTGATTAATGTGGACACTTTGTAACATTCACATTACATTTGCCCTAATTAATGTGGATACTTTGTAACGTATAGCGTTTTTAAAAGTTTACTTTTATGTACATTTTAGTTGGCAATTAATAGTGTTTCATGTGTGGCACCACGGTTGTGTTAAGCAGGATCTGCACTATTTTTTTTACTTCTGAATTATTTATTTGGATGTTATAACACTGAAGGTGTAGAGCAAGTAGAAAGAAAATGAGTTATATGTGTAAAACATGCCACAAATATGAAGCAATAAATGTATCAGAACAACCAAAAAAATCTACCCTACTATTTTAATTAGTGTTTGTGTGTGTGTGTGTGTGTGTGTGTGTGTGTGTGTATGTGTGTGTGTATATTTACTGTGTATATCTACAGAAACTTGATGTTGCTTTGGGTAATTCTACAGTCTTATACACAGATTCATGTTACAGGCACAAGCTGCTTTTGGAATTTGAGGCATCTTTCAGATAAAAAAAGAAGCTCAATTTCTATAAATCTATTGTTAGTAACCTGTAAAGATGCCCTTTTACTTGGTTAGGACCATAGTATACTATAATTAGCCTTTAAGTAAATCAGAGTCTCCAAGTTCTTTGGCAGGAGTCGGCAGCGTTCTGGCCTTAGAGTTTTTCCCACCAGACTAAATATCCTTTCCACGGTTGTTGTTGTTGACGGCACTGTAAATACTTTCTTGGCCACTTGTGAAAGCAGAGGGAAGTCGATGGACTTCCGCTTCCAGTACTGCAACGGATCCTCATCTGTTGGCTCCTCGTGGAGATATGCAGACAGCTCTTGCTCCATACTCTTGGCCTGCGTGGTTGGCCTTTGCTTGATGAAGGAGAACAGCCTGCTGCGCTTGGAAGGGCATGGTTGTGCCTCTGAACTAGGCTCTGGTGGACTCACCGGCTGGGTGTGCTTCCCCACCTCTTCCAGGAGAACTTGTCTGTGCCAGTCACGATCGCTGCTCCAAGAGAGCTTGAACTGAGGGTCCAGGGTAGTAGCTGTCACATACAAAGGGTCCTCAAGGATTCCTGCTAGTCTCCGGTCCAGTGCCTGAGACAGTCCCGTCACGATCCCTGTGCAGTGGTGAGTTACAACCTCTGCCAGGTGCTTCCGTAGGCCCAGCACGCTGGGGAGCGCAAGGCTAATAGACACATGCTTGTCCCCCTGGACCATGTCTGTGGCCTCCTCAAAAGGCTCCAAGACTTCCACCAGTTCCCGTAGCATGGCTTTCTCCACACTGCTGAGGGCCAGGTCGTTTCTGTCTACTATGTCTTCTAAGAACTCCAACGACTCTAGCATTTGGCGCATTGTCTTGAGCTGGGTATTCCAGTGCCTGTCTGAAGGCCCTTGTCCATTTCCTGCCACACTGCCAGGACCAAACACTTGTCCAAGTTTTTCTGGAGTCACTGTAGCGATGACATAGTTGTAGAAGCAAGCTGCTTTGGTGAGAGTCATGGATATCTGAGAGGATGAACGAATTCCTTCTCGAATACACTGAGCAAGTGAGTGAGCAAAGCAGTCTATTCGACAGCGACCCAGGCAATGATTAAAAGAGTTCTCCTCCTCTCCTCCACTCACAGCTTCTTTACCTACCGCTGTACCAATCTCTTCATCACCACTATCTTCCTCCTCCTCGTCTTCCGCATCCCCATTTCCATGGAGATAAAAACCAGGCAGGCGGAAAGCTGATCGGCTTTCACAGGGGGAGGGGTCAACAACAATGCGGAACACCTTACCCGAGATGCCATGAGCATGAGAGATCTCATCAAACTCGGTGAGTAAGCGCTGAGTGTCAGTATTACTTGGGAGAGGTAAACAAGCTAACAAAGCAGATTTGATCTGCCAGTCCGTGGTTATGAAATGACACGTCACTCCCAGGTAACCAGAACTTGCGTTGACGGACACAGCGCTGCTCTTCCACAGATCCAGAGTGACGCTGCAGGACTCTGCTCCTGACAGGGCCACCTTGGTTGCCAGCTGTACTTGGTAGGCATAGGTTGGCAGAAGCTGCTGCCGTATGTAATGGCTTGGTTCTGGAACATATCTGGGCTCAAGAAGCTGAAGAAGTTCACGGAAGCCCTCGTTCTCCACAATCTGCACGGGCTGCAAGTCTCGGATGATCATCTTTGCTATGGTTTCAGAAATTAGGGACTGTCGTGGATCACTACGGTCGAATTTGGCTGTCCCCGCCCCAGTCTGCGTAGCTGTTCGACTGGCTCCACTTATGGGCGCATATGTTTGCATTGCCCCTGAAGCATAGGTCTCTCTCTTCACATCTTTTTTCCTCACAAACTCATCATACATTGCTTGATGTTTACGCTGCATGAAGAGGGTGGGGGGTGAAGGGAATAAAGACTGTTATTGATTATAAACATTTAATTTGAAAGGCTTGTATGCTGTTAATTACATACTGCTGTAATAAAAGCAATATTTCATTTTTAAAGGAATATAGAAAAACACTCCAATCTCCATCTCGTTAATGTTACGTCCAATTCGGTTACACTGAAATCAAAAGACGGGACGTACCAAGTTATGAAGATTATTGTACTTTATTTTGGATTTTTGGTACTCCGCATAAAATTCACGACGCCATTTAAACTGTTTTCGATTAAATTAATAACTGCCCATCACAGGAAATCGCATACCTTTAAATGTGTAACGAAGTTAGAAGTAACTGTCCGCTTCGCCTGTATCCTTGTGCCACAAGCTTTGCAGTTAGATTCAATTTTGCCATTTTCCCCCTCAAAGACAATATTGAAGTAATCCAGAATGGAGACTCTAGAATTTGACGCCATCAGTGATTCTCAAATCCTCCACGACTGAAGCGACGAGACACTCTTTAAACTTTACTGATTGATTGCAATTTACCTTCCTCTTCAGCCAATTCCGCAATCTATATAGTGTTAGGGATCAATATGATGATACGTTCACCGTTGTCATACATGACAACAGGCTTTTGTCTGCAAGATAACGTGTTCAACAGAAATTACATCGATTGTACCGCTTGCGCATCACGCCCTCCAGAAAGCTATATTTGTACACTCCTGTCTTAAAATCTAACGACAAAGGCCAAAATGATTTGTTGCCAAAATTTTCGTCCCCAATGTAAACAGCTTTATCTCTCCGATAGCGCGTCGGACACCAGGAAGTACTCAGTAAAGGGGAGGGTTTCCTTTCCCTCGACCATTTTGACTGTCCCCGTCAACAATTGGCTGCAGTACGCATTCATGCGATTAACCTATTCATCCTGCTCGACTTCACAACGGGTCGTGTTTTGGTAGGGATTTTCCTGGATGCGCTAGACTCGCGTGGAACCCCGGGACTTTAACTACATTTTCAACAGATTGGCTTGATCAGTTTTATTTAAGATAATTTATTTGGAGCCAGTGAGCTGTTCTGTACATCATCACCATGTAAAGCGAGCAATGGTACTATATGGTGGATTTCATTCATACACTTAAATTACTTTACTATTTGTTGTAGATAGATGTGTAACTAACAGGTTAACAGCTGCTTCGACACAAGTAAACTAATGAAATTTTATACGATATTGCATTGTTACATTAACTACAAATGAATGCGTAGCTCGCTAGCACGCGCCACCAAGTGTGATGCTGAAGGACTGGATGTGGTCTAACTATAGTTATGACAATATAATTACAAGTGAAAGTTTTTATAAGTGATGATAGTGTTAAAACTGCCTGAAATGGCATTACTTAAATATATAGCCAGATAAGTTAACTAAATGTCATTCCAAATGAATTCTTTGTTCATCTTATTGCATAGGACCGCATGGATAGGGCGAGAATTTTAGTATGAATCAATCCAAGGAGAGAGGAGGAGTTTTCTAGATAGCGGGAATGTTAGCTAAACAATTCTAATGAAATTATTACACTTATTCAAGAATGAACGTTAGCAAACATAACCAAATTTGGACCAAGCGTATACTTATTGCCCCTTGCAACTCACATCCAAATGTTTCTTCAGGTTTGAGCAGGACGATTTCGGAGTCGACAGAACGTTCTTTGTAGGCAAGCATAAATTGCACTGAACATAAATGTTATTTCCACGTTCTTCTTGAATTGTAAAGTGTCGTTTAAACCGCCAAGCAAAGAAACCTGTCTTGCCCTTTCTCTTCATCGTAACTGGGTATATGTGCATCCACAGACTCGGTTAACAAAAACTAAAGAAACATTTCATAGCTGAAGTTTGAGAAACATTTGGCTAGCGACTGACCGTAATGGCTGGTAACTTGGCTCGCGCCCCCGTTTGATATGCCCCCCCCCCCCGTGCTGCCCCCTGCATATGAAGGTAGAACTTACACACGTGCATTCACGAACAGGGTAATTTAGCACAGCTCATCATCATTCCTCAGCCTCACCCCATTTCAGAACATTTGAACATCAAGATACAGTCTACCAGGAAACCATCGCTTCAGAGAATGAAGCTCAGCATAAAAGTAAATGTCACATTCCTTGTGCCAAATTATTTATTTGGTATTCAATAATGACAATTATACAATAAAGAGTTAATGGTCTTATATAAACAGTATTTCACTATATTTACAGAGGATGTTCCAGTAACCCCAGTTTAACTGTCAATTTTGGTACACAAAAACAGACTGGCACAAACCCAAAGAATAAATAAATATTTAGCAAAAATAAACAATGTTTTATACTGAAGAATTGTCATTTACTTCTGGGAAGTCATCTGTTTCTCCTTCATCTGATACTGCAACTCCACTCTAGTGGCCAGAATTGCATTTTGTAAGGTTGAAATCTCTGCTGACAGGGTGATGACTGCAAATTACATGAACATGTCCTGTGTTAATATTCAGAAATAGTATAAATGCACAGTTTAGCACTTTGAAGCAGAAAGAGTGTCATAAGTCATTAACCATAGACCACATGTCACAGCATGAATACACTTTAAGAGGAATAAATAAAAATCATAAAGTAAAATATCATTTATGGTCGATCAAAAATAAGGATAAGATTTGTTTTACCATTTTATGTTCATCAAATTTAGTGTTTTTAACATAAATATTAGTTTTGTGAATTCTGGCACCAGCTACAGTGATGAATATTCATTTCTGTCTCAACACTGCAGTATGTGAGTACGACAGGGCAGGTGTCCTGTGTGAATCAAACCCATGACCCTTGCATACAACTTGCTCTACCTACTTTGCAAAGTGTGTTAAAAAAGAAGGAACTTTCATTTTGTGCAGTTTGTTTTAATCTTACCTTCTTTAAAGACGGTCTGAGCCTGTTTAAGATTCTGTGGCACAAGGATTCCAAACCATTTCAGTGGATCGTGATGCAGGCACTGGGATTTCTCAGTGCTTGTGGTGTTCTGAGGATTCTTCTCATGTGTTGTTCTTGTGTTGTTCTGAGGATTCTTCTCATGCTGGCCTTTGGAACTGATCTCATCCTCAGTTTCTTTCTGTCTGACATTCGTACGCCTCCTAAGGCCTGCAAGTAAGGGATTTTCTGTTATGTTGGATTTTCCAACATATTTTTAATCACTGTAACATTAACACTGAATTTAAAAGATGAAGACAGGTTTTCCATCTCTCAGTTACTTCATAGACATCTATATCTGCAGTTCAACGTTTTACAATGGGAGAGAGCAGCAAGTACAGTGGATATTGATTCACAGGCATTAATTAACTAGAAAATGACAGCATTTTGACATCATCTCAGTCGTACCTCCCTCTGTTGGTCCAAGGTTCTCAACTGTATCAGTCTCTTTTAGCTCTTCTGCTTTGTGCTTGGTTTGCTCACAGTGAAACTCCACAACACCCTTTTCTGAAAAGCTGCATTTCAGAATAATTAAAATATCAAAGACAGACAGAAGCTGCACCAAATGTTGATGTAATTTTAAAGCTTGTGTTATATCTACGGAATGGATAGTTTGTTAGAGACATTTATCCAGTAGTGTGGTGGACCTCCTTTAACCTTCAGAACCACACAAACTCACTGTGGCATATATTCTACTAGGTGTTAATCATTCTGCAGGAAATTTGGCTCAAATAGACAAGATTGTTTCTCACAACTGCCTTAAATTGGACAGAAGTATTGGCATGCTCTGAAAAGCCTGTTCTACCTCGTCATAGATGTTCTATAGGATTAAGATCAGGGGACTATGAATGTCAGGGAAGCAAGGAAAACTTGCTGTCATGTTCCTGGAACCAGTCCATGTCTGTGCAACCTTTGTGGCATAGTGCATCATCCTGCTGAAAGTGTTCCTCTGACAGTGGGTAAACAGCTGCTATGAACGGACGAACTTGGTAAAGCCCTGCTGTCCACACATCCATCCACAGGCATCAGAGAACCCAGTGTGTGCCAAAAAAAACATGCCTGACACCATTACACCACCTCCACCAGCATGATTCTTGAGATATGACAGAACGTGTGACTCTTAATATCCAATTCATCTAATGTCTTGCGAATATTGAGGATTATTAATAAAATGAATCGGATCCAGTTAGTCTATGAAGTATTGATTGAATGAATACCAAATTCATTGTATACCATATTGACCAACAGAGGTATTTATATAATTTAGGAGTGTTTTAAAGTATTTTAAATAAACAGGTGTGTTAAGTATTTTAAAGAAGCGGGTGATTATTTTTGTCAGTTTATGAAACAGCATAGCTAAAACATGACTTAAGGATAACTGATCAAAAATGTAGGTAGACCTGGCGTTAACGTAGACATGCGGATCCATCTCACTAGCATACTGTAGGGCTGAAACCTGTTTGTTTCCCATGGAGTAACGTGCCTTGGATATGTTAAACCATCCCTGTGAAAAGAGACGGGTCTATGAAGATTATATTTTTACAACATAGATCCAAATAGTCCAGTACTTAGTAAATGTATATTTCTTAACGCAGTTTCGTTTCTTACCTCTTCTATGAGGGCATTAAGTTTCTGTCTTTTTTCTTCCAAAATCTCCAGCTGATCCATAAAATGGAGTAACTGATGATCTATACGCAGAGAGACAGGATCAAGGCCCATTCTACGTTTTGTTTGGAAATACGGGGTTGAACGTAAATGTATATATTGAAGAAATCGGCGATAATCCTCGTGTACTGCCGCAACACGTTTTAAAAGCCTGTTTTAAAACGTCAGTGATTTCGTTAGCGAATTTCTCTATGACTTTGGAGACGATGAACACCCTTTTCCGCCATCCACCGTGTCGCCATGTCAGGTCACATGATAGCTATAATCAGCTGGGTTTTTTTAAAAAAAGAAAAAGAGCCCTTCGGGGTATTTCTCAAGTAATATTTCTCTCTTTTTACGCCTCGAGTTTTTATACATTAATTTTTCAAAGTGAAACTGCAATTCTACTACTTAACGTATGTTTTGTGCACATTTGTAGATTTTCAATTAAACAAAAAGCAGATGTAGTGTACGTCGTTTACAGTCAGAAAGTGTTTGTCTGTGGTTATACACTGCCGTAATGTTCAACCAAAACCTGTAGTTTTGTTCAGTCAAGAAATAATGTTATTGGAGCGCATTTGTTATGAATTGTGCTCTCGGAATATTATGTAGTACCCAGTGGAGAAAAGCCAGCACAAAACAAATGGCGGCTGAAATGAGCCATTTTACATTAATTCAAACAGCTCATTGTCATTAGCTCAGAATTATAACAAAAGGGATAAATTAGATAGACGGCAAACTTGCTAAAACACAGCCTCTGTTTAATGACTACAACATAACTATCTACGTATATATTTCACAAGTAGCACTATGTGACCGACATAAATTTAAGAATGAAAAGACTTGTTTCCCATACCGGGAGTCGAACCCGGGCCGCCTGGGTGAAAACCAGGAATCCTAACCGCTAGACCATATGGGACTTCTTATTAACACGCGCATCATAACATTTACTCCGACTGGGTTCATTCTAAATAGTGTTGGGTATTATTGATCTTACATTTACGATCCTTCTTGATGATTACAAATATTCCTATAGGGGCTCCTACAGATCTCCAGATAGCTCTACCTAACGCTAACTACCAAATTAACGCTTGCTAGGTACCTAACTAAAGCTTTTTTGTAAAAGTTTTAATTTTAAATACATTTCTGTTCGTTTACTCGGATCCAAATCAGTTAGCTAACGAGTTTGTAAGCTTGGAGTGTTTCTCTTTGCTTTGGTTTGTTTTGACACAAGGAACACAAAAATGAACTACATGTAGCTAAATGAGACGGAAAGTGAAAACAATGCTAATGGTCTTCTCAGTTATTTTTACAATATGTGCCATCGCTCTGGTAGCTTGCCGTGATCGTATAGTGGTTAGTACTCTGCGTTGTGGCCGCAGCAACCCCGGTTCGAATCCGGGTCACGGCAAACAGAGGCAATAGATTTTTGCCCCCCACCATATTTGGGATGACATTAATTTCCATAATAACTTTTGCAGTGCTCTTCTTCAATACGCGTGTGAAATTGACATATAGAGCACTTTTTTGTTAAACAGATTACTAAACAATAGACTCGTTTGAAACTTACCTGGATTCAACATGGCACGTTGCGTCACGCATGTTCTGACATGACCGTCCAGTTGAAAACGCAGTACGTTGCATGTGGGGCTGGTCTATTTGCGTAGTGACAGAGCGGTTGGCTGAGAGCTGTGGTTCTACAGTAGAGCGAATACCTATTGGGTGGTTCCGTAGTAGGGCGTATCTGTAAACTCGTGTGATTTGTGCAACTACAGAGAAGCGTCCTGCGAGGTACGAGGAGTTCATAGTGTATTTCTGTTTGTTGCATTTCGCTTATTTAGCATTCATAGCTATCGTTCAAGGTAAGCACAAGACTTTAGGTTGGTGTTAATTTTGCAAAAAGTTTGAACTCACTTTGATTGAGAATTCTCATATAAATTGAAAATTCTGTTTATTACCCGTGTGCCCAATGGCAAGTAATATTTGGTCTAGACAATCATTATGCGTTTACATTCTCTTCTTCTTTTTTATATTTTGTTGTTGTTTTGTTTTAGTGTCTCGATGTGACTGACTCACATTTTATATTTATACATTTTATAAAAGATTTTAAGGTGTACACTGTGACTTTATAGATGTCAAAGGTTGCCGCTGAAGCCGCAGGTCACCCGTACTGGCCTCGGGACCTGTCCATCCCAAACTACATCCCGAATGACAGATCCATGTCTGAGATCCTCACATTCCTGTTCTCTGTATCTGGGATGTTGCTGCTGATAGCCTGGGCTCTAACCGGGCAGACCGTGTCTGGAAGAAAGCTGAGCAGCTGGAGAAGGTTAGCCCTGTGCTGGTTCACTGTGTGTGGATTCATTCATGGTCTCATTGAGGGCTGGTTCTCTCTCTGCTATCCCATCATTCCAGCAGACCAGAGCCTCCTTTCCCAACTATGTGAGTTAACATTCATGCCTTAATTGCAGTATTATTCATATACCATTTCCCCCTCCCATACATTCATTGGTTAAATAGCTGTATAATTGAGACACAGAAACACTTTAATGCTTAGATAGATATATAGATATATGAATCCTACTTATTTTTAGCTAAGCACTATAACCACTTCTAAAGAAGAAGAGGCCATTTTAGTGTAGGAGTTTTGAATGTATGTACAGTGTTCACAGTGCCTGCATTCTTGTTTCCACACAGGGAAGGAATATGCCAAAGGTGACAGCAGATATCTTATGTAAGTTATGTGTGTATGTGAATAAAGCATGGAATCCATGTGGTGCCATATTCCCATATTCACTTTTCCAGTGTTAAACCATATTTATGCATCTTTCTTTAGAGGAGATAATTTCACCGTGTGCATGGAGACCGTGACTGCATGTCTATGGGGACCTTTCAGTCTGTGGATTGTTGCAGCCTTCTTGTACAATCGTCCCTACAGATTTGTCCTACAGCTAATTGTGTCTCTGGGTAAGATGTTTTCTTACACAGTGCCATTAAATATGGTAGAAATGGTAGAAAACCATGATGAACGAAGCTGCCGTCCTGTCAACAAGATTTCAGTCTGAAGGTGAAATGATATCTTCTTAAATGTGTGCACCATGGCATTAGAACCCTGCCCTAAATATACACGTGTTTCTGTGTCTCAGATATACTCATATACGGCTAATTACAGCTGTGAAGCCGAGTTAGTTAATATTAACACATTAATAGCGTTCAGGTTGTCAGAAAGCCCTTTGAAACATGACGTAACATTAGTCTTGTCCAGCATTAATGTTAGTCTGATCTCAGGCATGCTCGAACTATCTCAGTGTTAACATAAATTGTTTAGTAATCTCATTTCGGTATAATGTCACCAAAGAAAAAAAAAGAAAAGAAAACAACACAATGACACAACGTTATTGGTTTGTTTAAGAAGAGTAGCATCATCATAAGTAGAGAACTGGTTTTACGCACAAATACAAGATCAATCATTAACTTAGCCTAGTTTTACATTATTTTGAACATCATGTATTGTCTTTCAACCACAGAGTGAAAGCACAGAGTCGTGCCACTCCGTGCATCACTACAGAAGAGCTTTTCTCTACTGCAGTGTGTTAACATGCTGAATGTTTGTGAAACAGTTAATGCAAAGGCTGGTTATTTGATGTTATCTGGTTAGACTGAGAAATCCTGCTATGTGGAATTGCCCCCCTGGTTAACAGTAATTTCCTCTGTCCACAGGGCAACTGTATGGGGCGGTGCTGTACTTCTACACAGAACACAGAGATGGTTATATACATAGTGAATATGGCCATCCTGTTTATTTCTGGTTCTACTTTGTCTTCATGAATGTTTTATGGATCGTGATCCCTTTCCTTCTTATCGTGGACTCGTGGAGACAGCTGTCTTTCACCCAAACCTTGTCAGATAAAACACTGCGGAAAAGCAAGTCCAAATAGAAAAGGGTGGCTGCTTTTTAAAGGACATGGGAACTAATTATTCTTTATCACTGTAGGAAATATTTGGAGAACTTCAGTTATTATGCTGTTAATATTCTAATTCAGTAAGTGTGATTGATGATGATATTGTCATCATATTATATATATTTTATTCAATATATATTAGGGGTGTCACGATTCTCTAAATCTTCGATTCGATTGTATTTCCGATTTTAGGGTCACGATTCGATTCAATTCTCGATTTACAGCAGAGAGGCCTATGCCAGTTTTAGATTAGTCTATGGTCAGTCATTGGTTTGATTCATCAAAT
>JAOYMR010000022.1:5266834-5289455 GCA_025802075.1 Tenebrosternarchus preto
GGACTTGTATATGTCATTCCCAAGACGAATTGACGCTGTATTGGCCGAAAAAGGAGGCCCTACACCATACTAATAAACTATTGTGGTCTAAAACCAGGTGTTTCAGTTTCATTGTCCAACCCCTGTACAAGGATAAACCAGGAAATCAGGAGTGTCTAAACGCCATGTTTTATGTCCCATTTGGATTTAATTATGCAATGAACAAAAAACACTTCTACAATATCAGGACCACATTCATAAATAACTGTTAGTATTCCAACAATATTCATGCAGAACTTTATATCTGCAGCATATATTCATGCTATACGACTTGTGACTTAAAACATTAAGTTTCTAAATATTCATATAAGATTCTTGGTATCTTGTAATGTTGGAATGAGTGTTGTATTTTTCTCACACACACTGTGCTTCCATTCTGTATATTTAGTGTTAAGAGTTAACATAAAAAAACCAAACAGACTTTGATCCAAGTTTCTTTAATCCACCCTTATTCATGTGCATTAAAGCATGCAGTCCTAGCTGAACATTTTGCTCAGCCTGTGACCAAGCTTAATGTCAAACTCTTTCGTTTTTGCATTCACCTGTTTCAAGGCATTGCGGGCTGAGGTTGAATCTGGCTGTAATTCTAGAACCTTACCAAAAGCTTGGCAGGCTGCCTCAAAGTCCTTCACCTGCAGGCAGGCTTGGCCCAGTCTGTACCAGGCCTTGATGTTCACTGGGTCTAGTGCAGTGGCTTTGGAGCTGCTGTCTCTGGCCTTTGCTGGTTGGTCTAGTCTGAGCTGGCACAGGGAGAGATTGGAATGCAACTCTGCTTTTATAGTTCTGTATTCCTCTTCTGTAGGAACGTGAGAGCTCTTCACCTCTTTATCTCCATCTTCCTCTCCTCTGACATGTTGGTCCACATCGCTTCCTCTAGGATGTCCCTTCAGAGTGATGATCAGTTTAACTGCACAACAGTAAGAACGTGCAGCACCCCAAATGTCTCCTTTCCTGAAGCGCTCGGTGCCCCTCTGTTTATGAGCCTGTACCCAGGCCCACTTATTTGCCGGGGTCATCTGCCAGGACTCCTGCCCTGGAGTGAATGAGTGGAGCTGTAAAAAGAAACACTGCAGCTGGAGAGATTGTCCTTCCCCTCCTGCCCCGTCTGACTGGGTGCCATGGCCATCAGTGGGACTTTGCTTGGGATTTCCTCGATATTCCCTTACAGTAATCTGCAATTAGGAGGAAAGGAAGCTTTGTATGGCCACTGTATCACATGTACAATTACAAACTCCACCAATTACATAAGTCTCCTATTTTGTGTGGTGCTCTACCACGAGAGTCTGATAGGCTCAGCTGTTTTTACGTGTTCAGACAAATCAGTGTTAGTCTTCTCCATTTTTAAGATTAAGCATCAATTGCGGTCTGCAGATCATAGTTACTATGCCACAAAATAAATTGTGATTGTCAGTTATTATGTAGTTCTATCTGTAATCCTTATCAGTTATTATGCAATCCTATCTGTAATCCTTATCAGTTATTATGTAATCCTATCTGTAATCCTTATCAATTATTATGTAGTCCTATCTGTAATCCTTATCAGTTATTATGTAATCCTATCTGTAATCCTTATCAGTTATTATGTAGTCCTATCTGTAATCCTTATCAGTTATTATGTAATCCTATCTGTAATCCTTATCAGTTATTATGTAATCCTATCTGTAATCCTTATCAGTTATTATGTAATCCTATCTGTAATCCTTATCAGTTATTATGTAATCCTCTCTGTAATCCTAGCTATAAGTACTAAAGAGATTCACAGTGTTCCAAATAGGGTGACTTGCCTAAACTTCAACTGATGTAAATTATTAGTTTTTTTATTCTCTCATGCTGGTATGTAAATTATTACCAAATATGTATTTATGTACTGAGATTATAAGAATTATAAGAATGGTGTTTCTTCTTTAGATATCCATGGTGAAAAAATGAAATCAGATGGTCACAGTAGTTACCAGAAGCCATGGAAAATATCAGAGCTGTTTGTCCTACCATATCTTTAAATGTACTCACTAGCTGTGGCTTTATCAAGTAGTATATTGAGAAATTAATTGTCTGGAATACTGACAGAGTAATACTTAAATTGTCATTCAAGTGCATAAAAAGGTGATCACCAATCTGTCATGGTAGAAAAGAGACAAGATACATTCTGACATCTGCTACTAATCTTCTGGCTAGTATTCTGGTGCATGGAACCTATCTTCATCCTTACCTCACAGATTTCACCTGCCCGCATCCCCTCCAGGCAGCTTTCTGTGATGTCACACTGGTTTTCTCCCATGCGCAGCAGGATCCACGTGTCCAGTGGAACCTGCAGCACTGTATCCTGAGAGCGAGGATGCTGAGAAACCTGCGCGTCAGAATCAGCACTGACTGGCAGCACTGTCTCGTTAGAGTTCTGAGACTGGGTAGTATTTTCGCTAGGGTTCTTGAGGCAGATTCTGAGCTTGCAAACGGAGCCCATTAGAGGAGTGTGGTCACCTCGTTTCCTTGGTTCAATCCATCTTCTCTGTACCTCCCACAGACCACCAGGGCTCACTGATACCCATGAGCTCTCAGTGGCGACTCCTTTTTTGTCAGCTGTGGCCATAGATGAACTCTTAACCTGAAGAAAATTAACAGAAAGTTGGTTAATACAATAGGTCTATATTATCTTACAGAAAATTAAGACGAACTTGAAGCCCTCTACAAACCGAAACATAAGAACACAAAGTTACAAACTAATAGTATTACATTATTATAAAACTATTACAGTTAGTACTTACAACCAAAAAATTATTGAATAAAACCTGGTATCTTGACTAGCTAGCTAACTAACTGTCCCTCAAGAAAACACTCGGGAAGGTAAGTGGACCAAGACTTCCGTTTACGTTTAGCTACTTGAGGTTTTACCTATTTTGCTAACTGGTAGTTCGCAGCTAAGATATATGACTAATTGAATGAGGATCACAAACGAAGCTGCTTATTTACATTTACGACTTCAGCACTGTACCAGTGCCTCCAGAGCCCATATTTATTCCCCAGGCTAACTAATATATCTCATTACCTAGGTATAAATAGGTAGCAAATGCATGTAATTACGTTCTACCAACGTAACTTAACATGTTGCAATATTCCTTTTCCTCACGGTGGCAAGGCAGACGCAAAAATAAAAAAAGGCAGACGCAATTCTCTATCGCCCCCTGTAGGATTGGTGCGTGAAACGGCGTTGCTATACCTCTTTTTGCCACAAGATGGCAATATGCTACAAATAATTTATTTTACGAATTTAATTTTAGACGAAATGCACGTAAAGGTGGAGGTGTAGAATATCGTTTTCTTTATTAAAAAGTCTTTCCACATCCATAGTTCATGTTTCCGTCCTAGAAATTCAAAGCATAAAGAAGCAAGAACTTTGAGGTTTAGATATTGGGAGTGAATGAATCACCACATGATACTTGGTGATTTTATTTTTAATTCCGTAACGAATACGACAGTGTTACACTAAGAAGTTTATTGCTTTAGTCAAGGCCTCGCTGTTTTATGAATAATTAATTATCTCTAATTACGAGAGGCCAGACAAAGAATTCCTTCTCTCGGTTTTGTGGCCAGCGGGGGCGCGCTTCACAGGAACGAGCTTTTAGCCGAGAGCTGTTTCCTGGGTGCGTGCAGCGTCACAAGCAGTGCAGTAGCGATGTGGCAAAGTGTGCGAGGGTAAGGCAGAGTTTGTGAACAGATCCTACTGACAGCCGCTGTCGCTGCCGTTCGCCTTGGACAACAACGCAAACGGACGTACAGACGCGTTTCTCAGACACCCCACGCTTACCTGGATTAAGTCGCGAACGCTTATTTTAAACATCGGGTTCGAGGCGGATGAGTTCAGCTGCCCCCCGGGAGGGCAAGTGTGTGCTGTGGCGGGTC
The DNA here is from genome assembly GCA_025802075.1 of Tenebrosternarchus preto. Taxonomy (NCBI): domain Eukaryota; kingdom Metazoa; phylum Chordata; class Actinopteri; order Gymnotiformes; family Apteronotidae; genus Tenebrosternarchus; species Tenebrosternarchus preto. Next base: position 5,270,771 of record JAOYMR010000022.1, read on the forward strand.
CGGTTAGCGAAAGATGAACAAAACCCACCGAGCGCCGAGCAACCGAACTCTGAGCGCCGTGGAGGTGAAGAGCAAGGTGCGTGGCGACACGGTTACCGACGATTCACCACCAAACACAGCCAAGGGTTTCGTAGTTTGTGTCTCGTTTGCGCGCTGTTAACGCAGTCGGATGAGTTGTTTCCACGGAAATGTTTGTTGTCTTTACCTTGTGTAAGGTAAACTGTGGACAGTCGTGTGTAGGTTCATAGCTAACGAGGTAGCACAAGTCCCTATGAACTTTCTGTAGGTTTAGCTTTTGGGGGAAAGGCATGGTATTAGCTTTGTGGTTCGTATGCAGTTGTTTTATTGAATACATTTTTAAAGTAATTACATGCGTGGGGACATTGTTTATTATAACTTGAATACCAGCCCTAGAGACGGCGTATAAAACTTACTTAACATCATAATATCTCTGGATAGCTTATTACATACAGTAGGGTTTACAGTGTTCACTTTAAAATACTGCTGGATCACCAGCCTGGAGCTATTTACAGTAAAGGTTAAGTTAGTTGTTTAATCAGAAGGTGACTGCTGGCCCTACGTGGTCATAAACGTGTAGATGGGGGTCATTTAGGGCGTCCCGTTGCAGATATTTATGATTATTATTCAACTGCATCGCCACTTGTTCTTCATCATACCGATTATGAGATGATGTTTTCTCTAATTGTAGTGAGAGAATGTTTGGTGTTTGAGGCGGTTGTAAGTATGTTATTAATTCTAGGGTGACGAGTCCTGTCCTGAATCTTCGGTATGTGGCAAACTTGCCTTTTACTATATAGTAACGTGATTCATGTACTATAATTATTTTTAAAAATGTCAGTTCAGTGTTATGTATTTATAGTTTGCTTTCCTATGTATGTTTATCAGTAATATGTTTGTGTGTGTGTATTCATGCCTACATATATTTTTGTTGGAGTTTGTAACACTCACACGTTTGTGTGTGTGTGTGTGTGTGTGTGTGTGTGTGTGTGTGTGTATGTATGTATATATATATATATATATATATATATATATATATATTTGTCATCACTCAACTCTGGTTTTCTTCTGCCTTAATTCTGTGTTTAGTGTATAAGATTTAATCCACCCTTTACTCTGCATTGTCTGAAATAATACTGAATCATTAGAGGATTTACAGACCACGGTCCAGACAGACTTCATATACTAATTTGAAACTTTTGTTTGTAAATGTTTTGCGTGGGAGTGCGTTTTGTATTCATCTTATTCATGAATCCAGGACTCCTGCTCCACAGTTTACAATGAATAACCATTAACTTTCATGCCTTGAAGCTCTTGAAATGAATAACCACTCGTTAGTGCTTTAACATGTCTGCATGGGTTTTATGTTGTCAGTTCGGGGCAGAGTTCAGACGCTTCTCTCTGGACCGGTCCAAGCCGGGTCGCTTTGATGAGTTCTACGGCCTGCTACAGCATGTCCACCGGATCCCCAACGTGGAACTGCTGGTGGGCTACGCCGACATCCACGGAGACCTGCTGCCCATCAATAACGATGACAACTACCACAAGGCTATCTCCACGGCAACACCCTTGCTCCGCCTCTTTTTGCAGAGGAAAGGTAAGAGTTGTGCAAGTTGCGGTCAGAAGTAAATCTGTGCACATGCAGTGATTTGAACTCTGGTTGGCACAGAACTCTTCAAACGGCAGTGTGTTTCAGGAACATATTGTGCTTTTGCCTGTAAAAGATGATTTGGTTACCATGCATAAAGCTACACGGTGAAATGCGTTTAATGAAAATGGGTGACCAGTGGTGCACCTGGTGTTGATGGCTATTGATGTTTCAGGAAGCTCGTAGTCTGTAAACGGGGCTGTGTTTGTGTTTATTGGTCTTATCAGATTGGAAGGTCAGCAGTTGTACAGGAAGCTACTTGGCTTCGACTGTGTAGTTTAACAGTGCTGCATTGTTGTGAAAGTAACAGCAATCGTATTAAAATGGGAGTGTACAGTACAGCTATGCTCCTATTCTTAGCTCATTCCGATCCTATTTCAAAGTCTTGCACTTGATTCGTTGTTCTCCAGTAGATTGTTGAAATGTGACGGTCTGTTGGATCTTACACTGGTCTTGTTGAGGCAAGGTGTAGTTTTGGATTTAAAAATACTGAGAACAGGAAACTGAGAGCTGAGTTGTTTTGAAACTTAAGTTTAATAATCTGTCTTTCTTTTTTTCTTTGGTCCAAAAACATTGTGTTGTAATTATGCTGGATATCCTAGAAGTGCTTTCTTTGAACCGGTGTTTTTTTGAAAGGTGATTCTACTTTTCAATCTTCATTCGTCATGGTCTGAAATCAGCATGTTGTGAGTTTTTGGGTTTATATTACTCATTATCTGGATGTTTGAAATGAAAAGTAATTCATTTCTGTCGCCTGCAGGCTCTTGGGAGTTGTTGTTTCTGTTCTGCAGGAGATGTTTTTTTGTTTGTTTGTTTGTTTGTTTTATTATATATTTTTTTGTGGGGCATTTTTCTTTTCTGGAGTAGTCCCAGTAAGAAGCTCTGTTATCTGGTGCCACCCAGTCTAAGCTGGGTCTGTGGGTCATGTGACCTGTAGATGCTAAGCCACTTGGTGAGGAGGAGATTAGACGGGTCACTGTGCAGCGCTCCATGGGCCTGTGTTTCAATTACACGCTCGATGGGAGTATCCTGCTGTGCTCTGACTCAGGCCATAGTGAACGAAGTGTGTGGGGGGGGTGTATGGTGTATGACAGACTAGCGTACTTTTTAAAACCAAACATGGGTCATTCTGCCTTGATTTTCAGATATACGCGTCTGCTTAAGACTTACAGTTTGTTCAGAATATGTGTGTGTTAGCAGGAGCACTTGATGACCCTTCTCCCTTAGTGCCGATTATCTGACAGACGGCCACAAGTCAGGACAGGATGGGATAGGATGGGACAGGACAGGACAGGACAGGACCCGCCTGGGTTTGCACCTCTGTCCTCTCCACACATCAGGGCCTCGTGTTGTTTGTCAGGGTCTTAATTTCCCAGCCCTTCCAGCACCAAAAAATAGCTGAATTAATCTTGACTGGATTAATGTGACTGGATTAATGTGAATGGATTAGTCTGTTTCTTATATCAACCCCAACACAATGTGAGGACCAGGCTGCTAAAATCGTTCTGCCTCTGTCCTTTCATCTCTTTTCTCTTGATTTGTCCTTTATTTACTGCTGTACTTTTTTCCTTTATCCTTAATGTATTCTGAAAACATATGGTAATGGCCCAAATTATCAAAGTATTCTTTATAAAAGCATCTCAACACTCACATAGTGGACTGAAACTGAGGCTCTTATTATGACACTAGTGGATCGTGCTGATATGAAGCAGGAGTGCAGGTGGACTCGGTCTTATTTCGTCTAGTTTCTTGATCGTTTGAAGGACAATCAGCTAGAAATGGACTCCTGGTCGAATATGAGAAGTACACATTTAATTAGAAGTACATGAATACTAGATGAAATGATGGATCATTTTTGATAAAGCAGCACTAGCTAATGACACGAGTTTGAAACACTTGTGTAACCCTCTGGAAAATCACATACAAATAAACTACGTGTTTGACACAAGGTGTGTCTCACACTAACCTTTGTCCTTCATGTAAGGATCATGTGAGCAATCTGATTAGGTTACGAAGGTGATTCATGGAATCTGTGGAGACTTGACATTTCTGTTAAACTTGTGATGTTATATGAGTACATGCAAGCAAACATCATGCTTGAGTTCAACAGCATTACAATAACAATAAACCCAGCTGGGCTTTGACTATGAAGTCATTATTATTAAGGTAAACAGCCTAGCAGCTAACAAAAAATTACAGATTACTGTAAAAAAAAGATAATGAGTTTTTGTTTGATTTTGGTTTGGTTTGATTTTTGACACCATTTAAGGTACTTTTTTTTTTTTTAGCTATAGTTTGCAGTTTATTGTGGGGATGTTGTAAGAGGACAAATCGTTTTTTGCCCCAGGATAAAAGCCCTTTTTGCCCCAGGATAAAAAACCCCTCAACATTAGGACACCCTACAAAACAAACCTCCTGTAAGTGGAACCTGTTTAACCAGGAGTTCATTCAACACATACCTCAGTGCAGCTCACATCGTGTGCTACGCATGAATTAAGTGCATCCTTTCATGTGTTTATATTGGAGTATGTTGATCTGCATATTTAAGGAGATAATTTTCACACAGGGAATGAACGCACCATTACTGAAATGCTTCTGAAGTGACAACTGTACACCATTAAACAGAAATTCATTTACAGCTTTGTACAGTCGCAGGCCTTTGCAATTTACAAATGTGGTCATTATCTAGAATGTAATCAACATGGTGACTACAGAAAGTTTATTTGAAACCAGCACTCTAATATAAATGACTAAAAGACCACTTGATTTTCTTAATCACTTATGAGTGTTGAGTCTTGTGTTTCACGTAAATCACGACTCACTCACATAACGCTTCACCACAGGCTTCACACACGTGGAGTTTAGATTTATTTTACTTACCGATGACGGACTTTGAAACAGAAAATCATTTTTTACAATTAATCTGTAAATGTGTAGCTTAACCGTTCTGCTAATGTTTGTTATAACTGTGTGGAGATTTTTTACTGAATTATTAGTGATTAAAATTAATTTAGATTGAATGTTCTATAGAAATAAGCTGTCGGTGTGTGTAGTTTTTCTGTGGTAAGTCATGGGGTTTGGCATTGTTTAGATACAGTACATAGAGACTCAGTTTCTGTTTGCTTGTGTATTTTGTGTACATGTGTGTTGGTTCTCTGGTCTTCATTCAGTCTAAACTTATTTTGCATGTGGAAGAGGCTTGAAATGAAGTCATTTAGCTGAATCTTTTATGTTGGCATGTGGTACTGCCTTAATGATGTTCTTACGTCAAACCACTCGAAGGTTTAGGGCACATTGTCTAAGCTGCGCCTCCCGCCTTCAACACACACACACCCACACACACTCCTTTACACAATGACTGCATGGCTGCAATACCACCAGTCTCACGCTTGTTTACCTGTTGCCAAGGCAACGGTGAAGAGGCCCAAGTGCTTTGTGCTTAATGACAAGGAATTCTTGAGAGTTGATGGAAGCAGCAAGGCATGCTGGGTTAAATACCGTGCAGCCATCACATTCCACACACATGCAGATGTTGAGAGTCTCCTGACCAGTCAGGGATCTTGTGTTTAAATAAGGTGTGGTAACACACATTTCAGGGAACCTATAGGATTTCTTTTTCCTGATCAGACATTGTGTTCCTTTGGTTCCCAATGACTCATAGACTGTATTTACATCCATGTTCCCATTCAGCATCACCCAGAATATGATAATATTTCAGGTAGGCTTCACACTGACATCCCATTTCAGTTCTACTTGGTATAAACATCGTTTCACAGAACCAGGTGGAATGGCGCAGTATTTTTAGAATGTAATTTGAGTGTTATGGCTTGTAAGAAATCCACTTTTGGAATGGCATCCCTTAGTAGGAGTAACGTATTTTATAGGTTCAAATATCAAAGCAGTCTCCCGACTCAACCAGGCTTTTGGAAGCTTCTCATTAGGTCATTTACAATCTAATTTCTTCAGTCAAGCTGGAGAGGCGTTAATGTGAGCGTCTTTCATCTGCCTAGACCAGAAATGAAAAACTAAAACTGAAACTTTTTATTATTGAGCTTTGTTCAGAAAAGTAAAACTTCACAAATATCTTGAATGTACATTACACTCAGTTGATCATTTTTGACTATAGCTGTAGGGAAGTACGGCAGTATAATTTTTAGGCCAGGCCAACTAATCTCCTCCAAGGTCCACACTCCTCCAATCTGTTTTCCAATTAGTTGTTAATCGAGTCCAGGAAATGAGCCGTCCTCTCCCTCCTCCTCCCTCTCATACTCCACTCCTCATGGCGTTCCTTTGTTGTTCTGCTGATCCAGGGAGATGCTGACATGCTCCTGCTGACTGTGTTCAGCCTCTGTGTTCAGCCTCTGTGTTCAGCCTCTGTGTTCTGTGTTCAGTGTGAAATACCAAAAAATGTGCAAGGGATTGTGGGATTGCAAGTGGCACAACGAGAAAAGCTGGCTTCAACTTTATGCAAATTAGATGCAGCAGCAGGGCTGCACTGACCAGTCCAGGCAAAAGCAGCGTTCAGTCGTCTCTGCTGGAGTATATAGTGCCTACAGTGTTACGTATGTATAATGAAAAGCTAATAACTACAGGCACTGGTTTCCACATTGTTTAATATGTTAATCTGAATTTGTTCCACATTGTTTATGATCTGAAACTGCAAGACTGCAAAGACAAAAAGAAAAGAAACAGCCTGGAAGAAAGTCTCTGATAATATCCATTTTATATTAGAAATCAGCTGAAATTATTGCCTTAGGAGTTACAGTGTAATATAAACTGATTCAATATAAACTGATTTAACCGGGCACCTTTAATACAGACATGTTCATTGGCATCCTGCGTGGTAAACAGACATGAACCTCATCCTGCGTGGTAAACAGACATGAACCTCAACTGGCGAGGCACTGGTGAAGGAGGTGGAGGGAGAATTCTGTGCTGTGGAATTCATACTGAACACGATGTGAATTAATATGAAAAAATGCGGACTATTCGTAGCAGAATTTTTTTTGCATCAAAACTTGTCACCCCAAATCCGAGACACTTTCTTGGAGTTTCACTGTCTTGTTTGAAAGATGTTTGTGCGGTGACCAAAAAAAAGAAAACATGGACACAATGTCACAAGTGATGAAGAGGCAGTGTGATGAAGACTCTTTTGCTCCTCACCGACAAACGCAAAGGCATATCTTGGAAAACTGGACACCTGCAATTTTGAAAAAACGAAATGAAACATGGAGAGATTTTTGTCATTTAAGAGACTAAACTTTATATTGAACACTTTAGCAGGATATTTGTTGTCAGTAAAACAATTTGAAATGTTGTTTGAGTTGCTAAAATCCCTGTTTACTGAAGCGGAGGTTTTTTGTTTTTAAAGTCGAAGTTGAAGAATCAATATGATTATGTAGTAGTCCTCAAACTACATCCTCCGTCTTCCTGTTTTACTTTCTGATTCAAACTTGCTCACGACCTCCTCAATGACCTCTTTATTCTTAATGTATATGAAGTAATGCCTGATACAAGGATCCTTTTCCCTAAAATTGAACAATCTTCAACTGCATCCAGAAGGATCTGCAGCTGAAAGTATGGAGCTCGCAGAGTCCATGTCCTGCCATTGGGTGTAGGAGTGTTTGACTTAATATAAGAACCACTTTGGTTTCAGACAGACTTTTTTTATTTATGGTAATCGGCTGAAAAAAGACATAGACGTATTTGAATCATATTTGAAGGTTGTAATCCAAGACTGTTGTTTTCCGCACTGTCCAATTCAAGGTATTTCACCCACACCCAAACCGCACATCTCCTTGTATAAATCGATCAGAATATGAGAAGATCGTGTTGCCACGGCAATTAAACTCAGTAGAGTGAGAGACTTTAATACAGCTTCTCACTGCTGATAAACTTACGATAAACTGAAAGGTGTCAAGGTCATGCTGCAGTTGATTTTGGTTGCTGTAGTTTTTCAGATTAGCCCTGATGTATTATTTTGGGCAACATGCTTATACTCGGCCTACAGGGCTGTGACCTTGTTTTGTATCTCACCTGATCTCACCTGATTGGAATGCTTGTAACAGGGGCTGTTTCGCTTTCCCACAGAATCCTTTGATGTAACAGTCTCCCTCCTCCCCTCCTGAAACCCTCTGTTTACATTTCCATCCGTTACCCAGTCTGGTTGACTCTGAGCACACGGGTGTGTGCCCTCCTCCGTATAACGATACCTGTGACGTCCATGCCGTCATTAGTTTCAGTTCGAGGAGGAGGGGCCGTGCTGTCTCCAGGCGAGAGGGACTGCAAGAGATGAATTCCAGTGTCAAAATAAAAGCGCTCTGGCTGAAATGCTTGCAGAATTTCAGCAGAGCAAGTGTATTATGTTATGATACCCTGGTAGACCGTGTAGGGTAGTGACCTCTCTCTCTCTCTCTCTCTCCCCCCTCTCTCTCTCTGTATGGGCCTTTTTCAGTGCCCTTCTCTGTTTCAGTCTCTGTCTTTAACACCCGTTTTGTCTGTCTGTCGTAGGGTTGGGGGGGTGTCTGTGGAATGTGGCTAGACTCTGTTCACCTCCACCGGCTAGATTAGGCAGGACAGCAGGGCTCTGCAAGGAATGACCCACTTGCTGAATGCACAGGGTCACTGGAAATGCTGGAAAAAATGATCATGTGTGTGTGTGCGCGTGCATAGGCACACGTGTGTGTGTGTGTAACCAATTAGCATTTGAGAACACACATGAAGGATGTGAAATTTATCATAATGTGTTTTGTTGTTTGTTCAAATATAGGGCAAGATAGTGGCTGATCAGGTAATCCTGTTTTCTCTGATGAATATTTCATTCAGACGAGGTTTCCAGTAAAGCCTGTACCACAGTTCACTGCTCCTGGTCCTTTTTAATGGTTCTCTGTAGAGCTCGTTGCAACGGACAACAGCAACAATTCTGTAAGGTCAAAGTTTGTCGCTCACTTCAATATCCAAGTCATAACATTGGAATGTGGGTCTGTGCCTTTGACTCAGTCAAGTTAAGAACTTTGTCATCCCAGTGATACTGTACACACTGTTCCTGCAGGGCTTTAGACATCGGCAGTACAGATACAAGTAAAAAAGACTAAAAGAGTGTGTTGTTCACAAACACTCTACTCTGTGCGTCTGGAGGGCTGTTTATCATTTCAGTGATGGGTGTCAGTAAAGGGATGAACACGTGGTGAAGGGCGTCTCCCGCTACCCCTGACAGACAGACTTCATGTTCCTTTCAGAGCCGCAGGGCTGGAGCTGTAGGGAGCAGATCAGCACCGCGACGCGAGGGTCACTGCTCAGGAGTCCGAGTGTCCCAGCTAGGGCTCAGACTGGCAGTGGAGCAGGCCAACCGGGGGCCGAACGCAGAGGACAGCTCAGCCACAGCTCAGCCACTACTGCCGGAGAAGCAGAGAGAGCCAGAGGTGCTCTGACAGAGAGGGAGAGAGAAGGAGAGACCAAGTGTACCTGTGGGAGTGGTTTGTGAGCGTGGTTTGTGAGCGTGGTTTGTGAGCGTGGTTTGTGATTGACAAGCTCATTCAGCACGTTTAGAGCCAATATACTCCTACTGCAGCAGTGCCAGTAGAGTCATATTTTCTCCTATCACAATCACTCTTATAAAACACACACACACACGCTGCCTAACCCAAATAAAGAGATTAAAGCTCCTCTTTTTGTGTCATGCAGCCTACAACAGCAGACCAACAGCAGCTCCCGAGTCTTGTCCTAGTAACGGCCCTCCCTAGTAACGGCCCTCCCTAGTAACGGCCCTCCCTAGTAACGGCCCTCCCTAGTAGCAGTTCCATAATGCACTTCTGTAGTTTAAATCGAGAGAGTGTGATCTAAAGGCAGAGTGCAAATACCCTGTATCCATCAATAACAACAGGGTTACTTCAGGTACTCACAGTAACACCACCAGATCTAAATAACAACAAGGTTACTTCAGGTACTCACAGTAACACCACCAGATCTAAATAACAACAAGGTTACTTCAGGTACTCACAGTAACACCACCAGATCTAAATAACAACAGGGTTACTTCAGGTACTCACAGTAACCACCAGATCTAAATAACAACAGGGTTACTTCAGGTACTCACAGTAACCACCAGATCTAAATAACAACAGGGTTACTTCAGGTACTCACAATCCACAGTAACGGAAGGTCCAGGTGTAATGAGGATGTAATGTGTGGTTGGGTATACCCAGTTGGTCTCATTGTCACTTCATCTCAAGAAGAAAAGCAAAAAGATCTTTATGATCTTTATGATCTTTAAGATCTTTAAGATCTTTATGATCTTTATGATCTTTAAGATCTTTTATTTCTGGTGGGTTTTTTCAACATCCAGGTTTGTTGTTTATAGCAGTTAGAGGTTTATGGAGTTTCCTCATTGCCTGGTTATCATGAAGGTCCTCCACCCTCTGCTTTCGGTCTTTGCTCTCTGTACCTCAGCCATGACATCATCATCTCCCCACGTTATCAGCTGAAGGCTTTCCTTTACCCCCCCAGTGCCACCGTGGTATGTGCACAGCGAGCCCAAAATAGCAATACCTCAACAATTTTTTTTTTCCCCCCTATTGAAGAGATTTTTTTTTCGCCCTCACCTGACCTTTGCTCCCTTCTGCTCTCCATTCCTTAATAATCAGTCATTAAGCCCCCACCCCTGCCTCAGCCCTGCTGGTCCGTAACTGGAACGGGGTGGTACCCGCTCCCCACGCAGGCCAAATCACGAACACACCCCCCAAAACCTTAAAGGAACAGGAGCAGCTCCCGGCGTGGCCCCCGGCGCCCTGCCCGGCCGGACGCCAGCCGCAGGTTTCCAGGGCGACCTATTCACGTCATGAATCGAGCCATTCACCAAAGTGTGTGTCGGGTCGACCCACCCATCGTATGGCTGCCGCAGAGCTGCTGAATATTGGATGAGGTGAGTGCGAGTCTCAGGCTGTGACAGGCGGTCACACACAGGCCCCTCTCTGTACCACACACCCCTCCTTTGTGGGTGGTGCATTATACATGCATTCCATAATCACATGGCCTGAGAATCGGTGTTTGTAATCACTCTCGTATGAATTAAAATCTTGGAATGAATGTTCAGCGCAGATGTGTTGGATTATGTTGGATTATACAGTTATATGTTCTGGTTATATCAACTCTCAGCCTCTGTGGACAGGGGCTAATATTTATGTATCATTTATTCTGTGTAAAAGCAGTATTGTGTAGTGACCCACCAGGGCCTAATGCAATGGATGTTACCAATCAAACTCTTGTGAAGGTGGTACTGTGTGTGTGTGTGTGTGTGTGTGTGTGTGTGTGTGTGTGTAAGAGGAGAGCTATGGTGGTGTTGCGTTCCACACTCACACATACTCCCCGCTGTCCACCTGACCACTGAGCACCATCTCCTGGATTCACTTCCCAGAAGGTGTAGTAGATCCCGTCAGTGGCCTCCTGTTCCTGGCGCTCTGGTAACGGGACGCAATCCGAACGCAGACCCCAGCCACACTCGGAGCAGGTAAAGTGACCTGAGGAGGAAGAGGCAGGCCTTTCTCACTGCTACACAGCATGTGGAGGTTCCCCTTCACCACTTGCATCTCATTACTATGAGTTTGTGAGATACAAGGAACAATATTAAGAGCAGTTTATTACAGCTGGATACTGAAAGCCTGAAGACTTCGCCGTGCATGTCATCGTTTCACCTTTTCATATGTGTTTGGTATTAAGCAACTTTTATGAGTAAATGACTTTTTAAAAACACATTAAATTTCAGTTTCAGTTGGAATTCTCATGATTTGGAGCCTGGTGTTTTGCAAAATCAGTCTAAACACATTGCATGATTGGTGTTAGTATGCACAGTATTTTCCTGTTTTGCTTTGACGTACTGAAGAGAAATGTGTTGTTCCTTAAAATGATCCAGAGGGAATCGGTTCCTTTACAGGATCCATATGTCTCCTTTATTTGTACATTATTGATTGGTTCCCCCTTTTTATTGATTATGGCAAGTGGTGCGTGGTGAGCGATTAACAATAATGGGGTCAACAGGTGTGTGTGTGTGTGTGTGCGTGTGTGTGTGCGTGTGTGTGTGCGTGTGTGTGTGCGTGTGTGTGTGCGTGTGTGTGTGCGTGCGTGTGTGCGTGTGTGCGTGTGTGTGTGCGTGTGTGCGTGTGTGCGTGTGTGTGTGCGTGCGCTTGTGTTTACGGACGTGTGTGTTAGTTCGGTTGATCAGAACTCCCTTTGTAATGTTTGCCATGAGACATGGTGATGACTGGCTTGGTTTCTGTGGTGAGCCTCAGGTTTCACAGAGAGAAAGAGCTACAGTGCACGACAGTAGAGAGTCCTAGGAGGTGAGTCCTAGGAGGTGAGTCCTAGGAGGTGAGTCCTAGGAGGTGAGCTGAAGGAGGTGAGTCCTAGGAGGTGAGCTGAAGCTCCACACAGGACGGTCACACTCCTTTTTCTGCAAGTGTCTGCGTAGATCTGTACAAGAAAGATTTATGTTCGTCGTAATGAGGGAGAAAATGAGCCTTCATTAATATCACTGGAGGTGGTAGGAAGCATATTTTGCCTCATGAATATGAAATGTTTCTGTGTTGCCATGGATTCAGGTTAAATACAGAGAAGTCCAGGTAGGTTTTTTTTTTGGTTTTTTGCCTCAAGGGAGTTGAAAGAGAGGCTGTTGCACTCTGAGAACAATTCTTCCCTTGTGTTTGTGTGCGCGTGCCTGTGTATGTGCGTGTGTGTCTGTGCACGTGCACCTTTAAGCTACACCCAACTTTAAACATCTGTTCATTTGATATGTCAGATCCATATGTCCTTAGATCTCACAGTGATGTCATCCCTAACAGCATGCAGCTCAGTATAAAATCACCTGTTAAAAATTTCCAAACACCATACGTAAAAAAAACTTTCTAAAAGATCATTGATCAGGATCTCTCCATGCTTGATCAGGATCTCTCCATGCTTGATCAGGATCTGATCAGGATCTCTCCATGTGGCTGTAAAGCAGAACTGCTCGTTCACAGGGGACAAGCTTTAACTTCAGCTGCAGGATTTCTGGGTATTTCTGGAAGTTTCTGGGAGTTTTTTCCTTGCTGGAACAGGATATGAAGGTGTGCCGACTTTTAGCCCTTCCCAGTGCAGTGGAGATACTCTCACAACAGGTGCAAGTTCAGGAGGTTAATGATTAGAAACTCTGGTTACCCTGGCTACCCTGGTTACTCTTTTGATGTGATAATGGACGCTGTGTACTTTCCACCTGCCTTTTTGTTACTTTCGCATTAGAAATATCTTAATCATCAGTTCCATTCTTATCATTTCATTTCCCTCCAGTGTCTGAGGTTCCTTCAAAACTCTCACTCTCTCTCTCCCTCCCTCTCTCCCTCTCTCTCTCTCTCTCTCTCTCTCCATCTTTCCGCAGTCCTTTGATCCTGAGTGTGGTTTTCTCACAGGTAAAAGTCCACATGGCACTGCCCTGTGAATAAGCCTCTGAGGAATTTTACGAATGACTGGGTCTCCCTCTTTCTCTCCGACAGCAAAGAAAGTAGATGGAGGGGAGGAGGGCGTCCTGGTCTGGGTTTCCTGTAGATTACACTTCACATCACAGACAACACTAAAGGGGGGGGGGGGGGCTTTACGTGGGAAGGAATGTGCTTGGGAGAATAACTGGGTCCCTCCAGTTCAAGGGGCTTTAAACCAAGGGAGGGTTGGATTAACAATGTTAAGACCACAGTCATTGATGACTGACCCACGTGTTTTAACATCCTCATAAAAGCGTAGCACCAGAGCTACACCTTCTTACCTTCCTTCCTTGCTCTCTCTCTACAGAGGAAGCGGACTACTCCGCGTTTGGCAACGACACCCTGACCCGGAAGAAGACGCCGGCATCGCTGGCCGCCGTCCTCCTGCGGCCGGACCTCAACCGGAAGAAACCGGCCATCATCATCAGCCTGCCGAAGGACTTCCGGCCGGTGTCGTCCATCATCGACGTGGACATCCTGCCCGAGACGCACCGGCGCGTTCGCCTCTACAAGCACGGGCAGGAGAAGCCGCTGGGCTTTTACATCCGCGACGGCTCCAGCGTGCGCGTCACGCCGCAGGGCCTGGAGAAGGTTCCGGGCATCTTCATCTCGCGCCTGGTGCCCGGTGGCCTGGCGGAGAGCACGGGCCTGCTGGCCGTCAACGACGAGGTGCTGGAGGTGAACGGCATCGAGGTGGCCGGCAAGTCGCTGGACCAGGTGACGGACATGATGATCGCCAACAGCCACAACCTCATCGTCACGGTGAAGCCGGCCAACCAGCGCAACAACGTGGTGCGCCACGGCAACTGCGTCGCCGGGGGCGGGGCAGCGTCGGGAAGCTCGGGACGCTCTTCCGACAGCGGCGCCAGCTACCACAGCTACACCGCGCCAGGCGCCGTGGCAACAACACCGTCGCACATCATTCAGAATTTCCGGCCAGAGGAGGTGGAGACCGACGAGGAAGACGAGGACTTGGTGATCGAGACGGGCGGAGACACCCGGCTGGCACCACGGATGGTGAGCGGGGCGGAGGCCAGCTACAGCATGCCCTCGCTGCCCAGGTACGAGCCCCACCTTAATCTCCGACCTTCCAACGGGGCCATAGCCACCAGCGCTAGCGTGGGGTCTCTGAACCACCCCAGCAGGGGCTTGGACAGGCAGAACCTAGAAGAGGATGGCACAGTAATCACACTATAAGAGACGAGAGCATCACAGCTACATACACCTGCACATGCAGTATACAATTACGCTTCATAATTATTCTTATGAAACACAAGTAGTCATCCACAAGCACAATATGCATACAATATACACGTGTGTGCGGGCGCCGTACACACACACACACACACACACACACACACATGCGTACATACCACACAAAGCTCCACATGCCAACATCATCTCATGTGCCATAAGACTAATGATCTCTACTTTGTGTGATTGGTGAATCCAAGCCTAACAACGGTCTCCTGTGGAAAGGGCTCCAGCAACTTCATCGCACAGCACTTGTCTTTAGCCACAGGGCATCTTTTCCACTAGAGGGCAGCACCTCCCTCCATACCTAGGGGCTCAATAATGACTAATAATGTACTTGACTTAATGATTGTGGATAAAAGAATGATTTGCACGTCAGCAGGTTTTTCCTGCCTGTGGAATGATGGAAGAGAAACGGCTTCTCCCAGGCACGTTATCAATGATGACAATCTGCTTCCTTTTGGACAGCCACGCCCTCTGGGGTCACATGACACTAGTGTCCAAACCACAAATAAACTTGGATGTGTTCAGTAGTAACTGCTGAGAGGCAGGTATATGACATCATCAGCTTAAATCAAGAGCGTGCAAACCTGGTTTGTTTTGTTTGTTTGTTTGGGTTTTTGTTTTTTTGTTTTTTTGATGTACGATTTGATGGTTTGTTTCCTGACGTACTTTTTTTTTTTTTAGTATTTTATTAGTAATGTTAGGATGCTTCTAAACTCTTCTGAGGAAGATCATCATCGTGTATGTAGATCTGATTCTGAGGTAGGTTTTAGTGCTGCTGCCTCAGTTAGGAAACTGGCCCTGCTTTATTGCCAAGAACCGAGAGGATGAACCCTTTCTTTAACGATGTGTCCTCACGACGAAGCCTGTGTCCAAACTCTGTGACATCGTCTGATTGGTGTGATCTGACTTTTTTTTTTCTTTCTTTCTTTCTTATGGGACCATCACTTAACATCTCTACCCTTGACACTGATCATGAACCTTGTCACCATGTTTTTTTGATGTTGTTTTGGTTTAACTGTACACTCGGAGGTGGAAGCACCGTTTCAGGTCGTGCTTTTATGAATGTGTAGCTGAGGACACTTGATGCAACTATTTTAAACCATCAGAAGATATCAGCACGTATATGAAGCCTAGCGCAGGCGTAACGCCTCTGTTGTAATAACCTTTAAAGGAGTTGAGTGACATATCAGGTGCTGACCACCCTAAACCCCTCACTCACCGCGGGTTGCCATGGAACCCCACTGAGGAGGCACAGAAACGAGGGCTGAGTCGTGCCTCTTGTGTCCATGGCAGCAGCGGCAGCAGGCACGTCGCAGACTGAACGTCTCACCTGTTTAAGATAAGCTCACCGGGAGAGCCTCACCCCACCCTTGAGCCCGAACACACTCGCACACCTGCTCTCTGCCATTGGCTTGCACGCCTTCCCGAATACTGCAGCCCTTAGTTCTATGGCAAGACAGACTTCGCCTACCTCTGGGTGAGCAATAATGACCGAGTGTGTTTGTCCTTCACACTAAGAATACATGGCCTGCTAATGGTTAAATAAATGGGTCCAGTCCATACAGACCTTCAGCCTCTCCAAAAGCAGCCCACCCTCACCCATTCCTTTATCAGTAGCATTTACACAACAGACTTGCTCTTGCTTCAGAACTTGCATTGAAACTGTATATACGGGGCTCTCGTGAGTTCAGCTGCAATACAACCAAGACACTAGATTTGACTTTAAAGGATGTACTAAATCTGGGAACTGTTTTCTGGAGCGAGCAGAGACCTGCTGTGCCTCACGGAGCCTTGGACCTCCATCCATGGGGCAGCACAGGTAGCCTGACCCTGCCACAACCCCTGGGTTCTTGGTCTCGCTGGTCTGCGGCAGGAACGCCAGGCGAGAATGGCCAGAACCCACAGCCATCCACTCTCTTCCCCATCACACAGACACTTCAAACAGCTCACTGGACAAAGACTTGCTTTTAAGGCTACGCATACTGTAGTATGATGGGGTTGTAACCTAATGCTCTTATTCAGAACTGTTCTTTGTAAAAGCACGAGTGACCTTATGAACAGAGCTTTAGA
Organism: Tenebrosternarchus preto; assembly: GCA_025802075.1. Classification (NCBI taxonomy): domain Eukaryota; kingdom Metazoa; phylum Chordata; class Actinopteri; order Gymnotiformes; family Apteronotidae; genus Tenebrosternarchus; species Tenebrosternarchus preto. The sequence continues at coordinate 5,287,271 of JAOYMR010000022.1, forward strand.
AAACATTGCTAATTTATTTTTATTCTAACCACTACACAACTTGGGGATTGTAACCACAATAAATGTATTTATTTTCTAATCAATGCGATTATGTATTTTTACTCTTTTTTTTTTTTTTAGTTTAAACATGACCATTTTCAGTTTGTTGGTTGTTGGTTTGTTATACAGTAAATCATCTCCGTGAGCTAAAGCCACTCAAGCATTTTGTGGCCCGTTTGTTTTAGTGTGACTTTGCGCTGATTTGGGAAGTATAAATGAAGATTATAACATGCTGTTTTCCATACTGTGAATTTCATTTAATGTCTTGAGAAGACCACCATACTAATGGGCTTTTGAGCCTTTGTATGTCAGCTTTTTTTATATATATATATATAATGAACAATGATTTTGTGCTTGCTAGATAAATCCTAAGGTATAGATTTGTACTGAAATGATCAGTATTTTCATATCATTACTATATGATGTAAAATTTGTATCGCATTTAATGAAACTGTTTTAAAAGGATAAGTACTATTGAGACATAGGTGCACATATATTCATAGTCTACAAGCTGGATGAAATAAACTAATGCAGAGAAAAATGTATTGTTTTCCTTTTTTCCCTTTCTATAAACAATGCATCTAAACCAAAAAAGGGTCAGAGAATATTTCAATTTACGACACCTAACAGATGTTCGCATCCAGAGCAACTTACAAAAGCGTTTTAATTGTCTACTCGGAAAGACAAGAAAAACCAAACTATCTGAACTAATCTGACTGTTGTTTTTCATCCTGTTCCATAAACCTCGCTTAACTGAACTAATTTCAAAGCTTTTGCACAATTATAGGTAAATGTCTAATTAAAAAAATGGATGCATACAAGTTGTATGTGGCCAGCAAACTGATTCTCGATTCTATACTGCCCTCTAATGTTTAGGCAACGTCACCGCAGTTTCGACATCACGCTTAACCTCTTTGTTGAGGTTTTTGGGGAATCTTAACCACTACACATTGTACGACATGCTAGACATTTTTTAAGTCTGAGGTTAAAGTCTGAAATACCTTAGTAATTAGGCAAAGGTATTTGCCTCAGGAAACTACCACAAGGCAAACCCAGAAAGACTTCACATGCTGTATTGGGGCAACGAGCTCATCATCTTCAACAGGTACTACGGAACTTAAGGCACAACGAGTCACAATAAAACGTCATTTAGCTTCACACTGCATTATTAACTAAACCGGTAGGTATTTTGCCTCACACAACCACTGGAAATCTTTTTGACGCATCATAACGCGTTGTTTTTTGTTCTATTCCTACTCCAAGCGCGCACCTCGACTAAATAACCAAATGGTGGTTCGTCCAGTGTGGAAGAAAACGTGGCATCACCCAAGGGGAGGATTAAGATCTTCATATTTATAACTCATTATTGGCTGGGTATGCTAAATATCCCATGCCCTTTCCTGGACAGATGAGATTTAGTAGATTAATATGCTTGAGGTTTTCATACTGCCTACAAAGTTAATCCACGCCATTGAAATCCATACGGATGGAAATCACGTGGTTATGACGTGTAAACAACATGGCGACCCAGTGCTGAGAAGAGCAGCGTCCACAGCCTCAGCGGAATTAGCGGCTGCGTCGGCCAGCTTGAGGTAATCTTCTGACACCTGCAGCGAAGCAGGGCCAGGCCGGCGATGACGGCCTGAGTAGGTATAACTTCGAACAAGAAATGAAAGAACAGCAACAGGCGGATTTACATCGACAGCATACGAAGACAGAAAGCACCACAACGAAGAGCATGTTTCTGTCTCGGGCGCTGGAAAAAATCCTGTCGGATAAGGAGGTGAAGCGCAGCCAGCACAACCAGCTGCGCAAGGCTTGTCAGGTGGCTCTTGGTGAGCTCAGTTCATGTTTTTAACCTGGGCTTAACGTATATGCACTTGTTCACTTGAAATAATTAAGCCAGCGCTGGAAACCGACATTTTGAATGCTGTCATTTAGTTGTCGAGCACTTCGTCTAACGTTGGGTAATTAGCTGGCTAGCTAGGTTAGCTACAAGCTAAGCCAGGTAGCTGTTGCCCCTGACATTATAATGTAGCTTTGCTGTTCCGCTAGCTGCGTTAGCCTCGGCTAGCTGCGTTAGCCTCGGCTAGCTGCGTTAGCCTCGGCTAGCTGCGTTAGCCTCGGCTAGCTGCGTTAGCCTCGG
>JAOYMR010000022.1:5303127-5315187 GCA_025802075.1 Tenebrosternarchus preto
TGTGTGTGTGTGTGTGTGTGTGTGTGTGTGTGTGTGTGTGTGTGTGTGTGTGTGTGTGTGTGTGTGTGTGTGCGCCCATTGCAGAGGCCTGACAGTGATGTTTGAGATCATGAAGAGTTATGGACACACTTTTGAGAAGCACTGGTGGCATGATCTCTTTCGTATCGTCTTCCGCATCTTTGACAACATGAAGCTTCCGGAACAGCAGACTGAGGTGAACTGCCATGTCACCTAACGGCAGTGAACATGAACGAGGTGGCTGCTGTGGCAGGGTGGCTCTGTGGGTGGTAGCTTTCGTTAACCACTCGCAAAAGTTTCGCTACTTCCTTCCACAGAAAACCGAATGGATGACCACCACATGCAACCATGCGCTGTACGCCATCTGTGACGTCTTCACGCAGTTCTACGAGCCACTCAGCGAGGTGCTGCTCACTGACGTCTACGCTCAGCTGCAGTGGTGCGTCAAGCAAGGTGGGGGTTGTACACGCACTGCCCCGCTCACACGCGTGTCTCACGTGAGACGAGGCCTACGGAGTCTTACTCCACAGGTTTTAGAGGATCGGACCGGCGGTCTGATACAAGCTGAGTGAAGATGCCGGCCAGGACCAGTTACAGGACCTCATTAAAACCTCCCCGTGGCCCGAGCCGCGTGTGCGGCTTTTCTGCCCCGCAGTGAGCGTGACCCTCACGTGTGCCTCTCTCGTGGCCCTCAGATAACGAGCAGCTGGCGCGGTCGGGCACGAATTGCCTGGAGAACCTGGTGATCCAGAACGGGGAGAAGTTCAGCGCGGAGGTGTGGGACGTCACCTGCGCCTGCATGCTGGAGATCTTCCAGTCCACCAGCCCTCATGCGTACGGCTCTCTCGCATGCTAGCGTCCGCTTCCAGCCACCTGCTCTTGGCCTTTTAGCTAAGGACACATGCACTTTTACCTTCATTTACATTCATGTTTATCCCCCTGGAATGATTTTAGTATTTTGTTTGTTGGTTGGTTGTTTTGTTTTGTTTTTGCTTTTAATGGCCACATTTATAATGTTTAAAAATTATCATTAAGCCTGTTTTTGAAGGATTTGAAGTTTTCCTTGTGAAACACTGGTGGTCAAATGCTCCAGGGTTGATCTGATGATTCTTCTCTTAACAGCTTGTTGACATGGCGACCGGCTGGGCAGGAAGAGGAGGTGGGAGATGGGAAACACATGGTGAGATGACTAACATGAGTAAATATCTCACACACACACAGACACGCATGCACAGTCACCAATGAACAGGCACGTCAGTGCCCCTATGCAAATGAAACCAGTCCTGTTCTGTGCTTGCTTTTACCACAGAGGCAGTGACCGGAAAATTTGATCACACATTTGTCATATAGAATCCAGTGCAAATTGTCCCCCCTCCCTCCCCTCTCTCTCTCTTCTCTCTTCTCTCCAGGATGTGGAGGTGGACTCTCAGTCCCAGAGCAGCTTCGAGAGGACGCTCTCCGAGAGAGGACAGAGTCAAATGTCCACGGCCAGTGATGAGGCGTGGAAGGCCAAGCCCCACACACGTAAGCTACGCTCACGCTGACCCGTCACCACCTCCACAGACATGACAGCATCTCATGCCTCCTCCATGAAGTATGTGCTCGGTTTTGACTCTTTATGACCTCAGCTTATTAGCTGTCACCGTTTAAATCTGCTCATTCTAATTCAGGCGCCGTTGTCATGCTGCGTCTCCTAGGAAACATTCTCTATTAATGGATATGTACTGATATCACTGCATAAAGATCACCTTCACAGTATCAGTTCTGCATGATGTTTTCTGTGAGCTGTGTTAGCTGACTGTGTGTGTGTGTCTCTGTCTCTTTCTCAGGGGTGTCGGATCAGAAGCTGTTTGCAGGGCTGCTCATAAAGTGTGTGGTACAGCTGGAGCTCATCCAGACCATCGATAACATCGTTTTCTATCCTGCCACCAGCAAGAAGGAAGATGCTGAAAACATGGCCGCCGCTCTGGTCCGTCTCTGTGTTTGTCCAAGAGCCTTTTTCCTTTAAAGTACTTTGTTTTTTGTGAGTTTATGTATACATGCAGGGTCCCAAATCAAGGCCAAAAAATCCATCATATGCTGCATTAAGGACCTTATATTTTCAAAATAAACTCTGCTGCTGGTCACCAGTCAGTGACCCTGTTATAATACTTCACACGGACACTGTGCCAATGACCCTATACATACATACACCACAATGATTCTGACACCGTGTACATGTGCTTATCGTGTGTAGAGGGATGCTCTGGAGGAGGTGGAGGAGGTGGAGCCCCAGACGGGGCCTGAGCAGGGCATGTACAGGCTCCTCTCTCCCCAGCACCTCTTCAAGCTGCTCGACTGCCTGCTCGAGTCGCACACCTTCGCCAAGGACTTCAACTCCAACAACGAGCAGCGCACGGCGCTCTGGAGGGCAGGTCCGTCTCACCCTCCGCTCCGGAAGCGTGCGCAAGCGAGCGAGGAACGTCCGCCGGCCTTTTAGGTGGTTTGACGGTGCCTTTTTTACCCCTGCAGGATTCAAGGGCAAGTCCAAGCCCAACCTGCTGAAGCAGGAGACCAGCAGCCTGGCCTGCAGCCTGCGCATCCTCTTCAGGATGTACTCGGACAGACGGCTGCAGGAGGCCTGGCCGGACATCCAGACGCGCCTGCTGCTGTGAGTGTGGGCTGGGGGGGGGAGTGACACTGTGAGAAAGAGGAGGTGGTGAGGCAGTGCAGTTACATGCGTGTCCGTGTTTGTGGTGTTCCTTCTATAGTGTGTGTACAGAAGCCTTGTCCTACTTCATCAGCCTCACTTCAGAGAGCCATCGAGAGGCCTGGACCAGTTTACTTCTGCTGCTCCTCACCAGAACACTCCGACTGTCTGATGAGAAGGTCATGAATACAAACTACGCTCGCATGCACTCGGTGTTGAAAGGAAGATTAAACCCACCTCATGCAGTCTGTATGGTTATGCCGTAGCGTAGGAGAGTGTAAAGGTTATACCGGCGAGGATGTTATTTCCTGCATGGGGTCACCTATTTGGATATTCCTATTACCCAAATGTTGGATAATAGGGAGATTCCCCTCCTGCAGGAAGCAGCCAACCCTGTCTATTCGATAACCTCCATATGCAAAGAGGATTCCTGGTTTTTGTAGGAACACCACAGATTGCCCCAGATTTTTCCTTGCTCTTACTCAGATAGTCTTTGCCATTCATCACACTGCTGGAGAGAACACTGAAGCAGGTGTTCCAGTGTAACTGTTTTTTTCTTTTTTTATACTATGAGCACAAGCTCATAGTATAAAAAAATATATATATATATTTTATCCATGCTAATGACCATTTAAACTGCCCCTTTACTCCTTGGCTTTGGCCTTCACATTTACACACATGGCCCAGTTTTCTGTGTATCCATCATCATGTGTTGTGTTGTGCTGTGCTGTGTGCTGATGATGCTGTGCTGTGCTGTGCTGTGCTGTGCTGTGTGCTGATGATGCTGTGCTGTGCTGTGTGCTGATGATGCTGTGCTTCATCTCCCCTCCAGTTCAAGGCCCACGCCTCCTGCTATTATCCCTACCTGTGTGAGATGATGCAGTTCGACCTGATCCCCGAGCTGCGCGCCGCCCTGCGCCGCTTCTTCCTCCGCATCGGTTCCGTCTTCCACATCGCCGCGGCCGCACGAGCCCCGCCCTCGTAGAGCCCCTCCCCCCCCCTGCGGTTACGGCGGAGCGTGCGCACAGACCGCTCTCCAGCGCAAAAAACTACCCAGGGACGCCGGTGACCGATGCTGACGCACATGCTGCTCGCTTTGGGCTCCGGAGGGCCGAAGCTAAACCCCTCGCATCTGGATGTCCCGACCGTTTAGCCCTTGGCTCCTCGGCAGGACAGAACAGCACTGTGACCCGGCAGAGCTCTCCTCTATGTTGACTGTTCAACATTTGTGACTCAGTAAAAGCATATTAGTCATGTATCCTGGAAGGGCGCAGGGTTGTTATGGCAACAAAAATAATTTATTAACAATACTGTTGTGTATCCTGTTTCTGATTGTTTGTCAGTTGATTTGTGTTTGAGGGTTTTTTTGTTTTTTGGGTTTTTTTTTTTTGTTTTTTTGTTTTTTTTTTGGTTTGGTGTTTTGTCGTCTTAGTTAAATTATTTTGTTCTCATTTTAATAAGTGAACAAACTGCGATTTCTAAATGCATAGAGCTGAAGAAGAATCTGAATATCATAATGATTACAAGCTTGTAATGTATAGCAGGTTTGCACATCTGTGGCTGTGACACGTCTGACGAACCAAACTCAGAAAGTCCTGAAAGAGATGTGCATGTCTCCTGTTCTGAAGAATATGTGGGATTGCAAATTTAAGTTTAGTACTTCGCCTGGGCAGATGGATGCTGCTCTCAAACATTTTTGACATTTTTGTTGATTTCATTTAGCATTCTCTCCAGGAGTTTCCAATGATTCAATAGTACACACTACTACTGCTGCTGGCATGAAGCGCATACAGTTGGTTTCTAAAAGATGTGAGAAGTGTGAGTTACATTTGGTCTGTTGTAAGGGAAAGGGTGGGGTCATTTGGCATTCCTGTTTTTTGTTTTGTTTTTTCATTTCTCCCTGTATGGTGTGAACTTTTCCAGAGGTTTGGTAAACCGTTGTCAGTTTGAGACATGCTTGCTTTGTTGACTGTTTATCTTCCCCTACCTTCCATCAACTGAGCTGGTTCCCAAATTTGAGTATGACTGAGTCAGACAGCTTGCTTAATTATCCTCCAGCCAGGGTTGCCATACCAACAGCAAGCAAAACCAAGAAGAAGAAAAAACAGTAGTAAATACAAGTAATGTATAATGCAGACATGTTTGTACTTAAATCCACCAGTATCAAGCCTCTGTATTACCAGAGCATATGTTCTGGATGCATTTTTATGCTGATGTATTTAATTCTTGGAAGTGCATTTAAATATTTTCTGAAAGCATTCCTTCCCTTGCAACTATATATGTCTACTTTGCCTCCCTCAAGTATGGGGTGTATAAATATATACAGTAAGAAGAAATACGAAGTGTAAAGTTTTCATGTAAAATAAAGAAAATGCTCTACACATATCGTGATGTAATCTTCCAAGCATTTGGTGAATTAATCAATAAAAAATCAGTTCTGCACAACTGTTTTTGGCATTTTAAGTTAATTACGAATCTGGCTTCTCATAAATACGTATGTGGCGGCTGAGGACAGCCATGGAGAGTCGCTGTACTTCAGATAAGAATTAGAAGCGCTAGATCTATATTACACTATTTTGGGGGGTGACAGAGGTTACCATAGCGATTTCTGACATTCTTTGTTTGTGAGCTCAAACACATCGGGGCTATCAGAACTGTAAGTACAAGTGGGGAAACACCTGGACACCATCACATCATATATCAAAGTTACGCACCGGTGAGTGCACTGAATTTGCCGTCTTGATGCAGTGAGATAAGACAATCTGTTCTAAAGCCTCTTAGTCTGAATTATTTTCTAATAAGCTCTATTTTAAGACAGAGAATAAGCAAACGTATATAACGAGTCCTGGAACTGAGACGTGGCACTAACCAACGAAAAAAAAAAATATTTTTTTAAATTGTGATGCAGGTAGGTTTTCTGCTGCAGCCTAAAAAATCCAGGGGGCGGGACATCCGCGCGTGCATTGCTAGTCTATGTGCCTCTCTACCAAGCGAGGAGGCTAGTCAGGTAGCTAGCGTTAGCGTTAGCATTAGCTTCCCAAGGATTCGGCGGTTGGTTTGCATTGCTTGAACCAGAAATGTCGGATTTACGGTCGTTCTCTGACTGGAAACCTACAGAATTTGTCGGTCATGTAGGTGACTGGGACTTGACCTTCTTTATTATCTGAGTAAGTATGAAGTGCTCGAGGGATATATATTACAACTATCCATTCTTTATTCAAGAAACTACCTCGCTCACTTTTTAAAAAACAAATGCATTTTTGTCACCGTTGCTACCTAGCTAGATGTGTTAGCATGCGATTGACGTAGTTAGCTAGCCTAGCTAGAGTTGCACAGGAAAAGGATAATCGGCTGTACTTTAAATTACAACGACTGTTATCTTTTCTTTACTCGTTACATTGGTTTATTTAATTGGTCGCTGCATTTGTTTTATTTGATAGTATTTGTCCAAACTAACTAGCTAGATTTCGGACTCAAATCGGTGAAAAAAAAGCACAAGTACCGCTAGTTGGGTATACTAACCTGGGTAGCTAGCTAGCTAAGAAGTTGCAATAAAATATCTAGCTATCTATCTAAAATACCTGTCTACGTTACGGAGATCGGTTAGGCATCTAACTGGGTGTCACTGTCAGCACTGCCCAGATGATCGAGCTAGCTAGCGACTTTTTCTCGCTGTTTTATGTATTTGTATTATGTGACATCTTCAAGCCTGCCTCACTGTATAAATCAAGGAAAGGATAATCCCATCGCTTGTGTGTTCATTAGTTTAGATAAATGGCACTTTCATTCACTAGCGTTAAGCATCGCGTCAGCACATACAACTCGCATAAAATGCTCCGAATTTACCGTCTCGTTAACCTTGGCTGATCATAAAACGTACAAACTTGTTAGCTGTCTAAGTAACGATTCCCGAACATTTCGAGTGATCTAAGGCTACGAAAGAATTTCGTAGTGATTTCGTTACGTAATGGTTCGGTAGGCTGGACATAAAACCGAAGGGTTTCGGTATCCTATCGGTGGTAGGGGCAGGGCAACAGAAATAACTCGTCATTTCTGGTCCTTTCTCACACATACTGTACCAGTGGATATTGCAACAGAGCTCTTTATACAACAAATAATCCCAAGAGCATGTGCAGAGCTTATCTAAAAACTCGGTGGATTTCTTCGTGGTAAGCAAGATGTTCTTTATATATTTTTTGCTGGATCAATTGGTGATTCAGGTTGTCATGTAGTTTACGTTGTCGATAAAGGGTATATGTCCAATGTCCAAAGTAGAGATTTGTTATTGATGCTGTTTCAGTTAATTTCTAACTAGACCAAGAGTAATTTTACAATAGCTGTGCTGTCATACTGGATACCTCCGTTCAGACAGGGCAGATTTTTGAAGGGCGTGTTGAGTTTTTTTTTTTTTTCTTTTCAAATTTCAGATACTTCATTTGAGTCACGTAGCAGCTCATTAGCTGTGTTGCCATTGAGGACACGCATTCATACTGAGTTTCAGAGTTTCGATCATTTGCTTGTAAATAATGATTACCACATTTTAAACATCAGAGTACTGGCCCGTATTACAATGACCATGAAACGACTTGCCAAACAATTGCTTACGTGAAATGGCCCACAGACTTCGGGTCGTTAAATACTAATACGCTAACCAAATCTCCCTGGTTGATAACCAGCTAGCTAACTAAACTATTATTTCTTTCGTCTCTTAGAACTTCTGATTCCTCGATAATCTCGAGTAACATCCAGTATCTTTTGCGTGCTAATGGCTCAAAAAACGAATCGCTGAGATGTTAAAACAGAAGTGTGGTCAGCCTCCCACCATGCTGTGTGTGCGTGGTTGTTATTAGCTACCACGTGTTTGCTTCTTTAGGTGCCCGCGAGTTAACGCAGGTTAGGCGCAGGACTCTGCAGTTTCTTTCATATCCTTTGTCTTCGCCATTGTTTTCAATAAATCTGCTTTTATCCGAATCATGGATCACAGATTAGCTCGGTTTAAACCCCCCCCCCCCCCCCCTTCCTGAGAACATGGTTTCCACGTGTTATTTCTCTCTCTCTTTATTTACTAGTTTGGAGACAACCCAGAAGGACATCACATTTTCTATTGAGTAATTTAGTGAAAAGGCAACGATTTTTAATGGATTTTTAACATTATTATAGCTAATTATATATTTTTATTACTCAGTTTTACAAACCAACAAAACAAAGACTAACCAGTTGGAGCACATTTTCTCACTTTTCTAATTTTAATTTGCTACATCTCCAATTTACACACATCCATCTTAGATCAAATGTGAAAATCATTGTAGCCACGCTACCTATTCAGATCCCCTACTGCTCAAATTTCCTTGTGTTAAAGTCAATGTAGATTTTTGTTATCTTTTCTAAGCCTTACAAAAGGGGAGAACAGATATTTTGCCTATTCTCTGTTGAAGGCAGGTGACGAGGCTGCCATCTGCTGCTTTGAGCAAGACACCCAATTAAATAAGAGGGGTTTAGCAAAAAAAAAAAAACCCAAACAACTGTTTGTTTATAGTGGCTCTCAACCTCTAAGTTTCATTCTAACCCACCCTCTTTGTTTGTGGACACTGTGTTTGTCTGAGTGACCACTAATCATTTCTTTCTTTTGCTGTTCACCAACTGCAGCCTGTGAGCCGTTGCCCCATCCTTGATTGTGTTTGTTTGTGCTGGATGACACATAGAAGAAATCAATGAAGATCAGAGATCAGCCTGCTTTATTACGATCCGCGATGAGAGAGTCGGCACGGAGCTGAGCCTGAGAGCGGGGACACGAGGGGGTGCGCACGCCACAGTCAGTGCCGATCAAGCAGCAGAGGAAACCAGAGTGACGAACCACAGAGCAGGACTCAGTTATGTCTTACTACAACAGAGAACTGGTCATGTACTATATCAGGTACAAACTGTCCCAGAGGAACTATCCCTGTAGCCACATCGGGCTCACGGAAGATACGGTCCAGATCGAGGGGATCCCGGCAGCGGAGGGCGGCGCGGAGGCCGCGGCGACGCCGACGGCGGTGGCCAACGGCTCTGCGGCCAGCCCCACCCGTTCGCCGGCCTCGCCCGGGCCGAGGGCGGCGAACGGCGGCGGGGGGCTGGACGCCGTGAAGGAGGCCCTACGGGACTCGGCGAACGAGTTCGAGCTACGCTACTCGCGTGCGTTCAGCGACCTGTCGTCGCAGCTGCACATCACGCCGGCCACGGCGTACCAGAGCTTCGAGAGCGTCATGGACGAAGTGTTCCGCAGTGGCGTCAACTGGGGGCGAATCGTGGGCCTGTTCGCCTTCGGCGGGGCCCTGTGTGTGGAGTGTGTGGAGAAGGAGATGAGCCCGCTGGTGGGACGCATCGCTGAGTGGATGACCGTCTATCTAGACAACCACATCCAGCAGTGGATCCAAGAACAAGGAGGATGGGTAGGTGATGCATCACTCACGTGCCTCTGCCTGGTCACATCCTTTAGGGCACATTAGTGGGTTAGATGCCATCCTATAGGGCACATTAGTGGGTTAGATGCCATCCTATAGGGCACATTAGTGGGTTAGATGCCATCCTATAGGGCACATTAGTGGGGTAGATGCCATCCTATAGGGCACATTAGTGGGGTAGATGCCATCCCTTTACTGAAATTTTACAAAAGGCGACTTTTTAAACATATTGATGATAATTGCCATAGCAGCAGATTGGGAGCTTGGTTGTGCTTAGCCATGATAATATCATGATTATTTCACAGCTGTCTGGTGCCATTGTTTCCATGTATTTGACATGGTGTCCCCATGTATTCAGCCTGATCAAACATTCTGATTGTCTGTTTAAGACTTAGAAAGCAAAAGAGGACCAGGTCAGTGTTATTGATCATGAGAGGACCAGGTCAGTGTTATTGATCATGCTCCACGGTGGTGGCACCATGGTGGCTGTGGGCACACATGTTTTGCATTGCCTGATTCACTGGCTCCCCTGGGTCGAGAACGGAGCTGTTTTTAGTGCCTCTCTTCTCCTGAGTGTGGGTGGGGATCTTTTAAACCCTGCAGAGGAGAAAAGCACAGACAGATAACAGTACAGGCTGTGGTCAGCTGAGCACTGATCATCTGCCTTCTCAGCTGAATCGAAACCGAACTGAACAGAGCAGCAAGCGTCATGGGAGATAAGTACATATGGGGGGGCAGCGTCGATGGTCTATTGTTTTCATTGTTGGTTTTCCATTGTTCTCACTTTTGCATTCCATGTTGGGTTTCTCTCTCTCTCTCTCTCTCTCTCTCTCTCTCTCTCTCTCTCTCTGGTCAGCTGGTCAGTAGATCAAAGCACTTGCTGTCAGTGTGGTTATGCAAGTGGGCTTTGTGTCGTGCTCCGCCGAACCAGGGTCAGCAGAGAAAGGAAGTGTGCTATGAAACGAGACTCTTTCTTTGTGGCGACAAACTCCAGACGATTGGGGTGGTCTGGAGGCGATATGATATGGAAGTCATTGTCTAATTGGAAAGGTCATTGGGAATCTGGCATTTGATTGGCTGCTGTCGCGTTTAGTCTCTCTCTCTCTGATTGGTTGGCTTGTTTTGCTGGTACAGGTTGTGCCAGAGCCAAATTTGAGGTTTCAAATGACCTGAACTGCTTTAGAACAGACTTGTTTCCTTTGGTTCCCTGCACTGTTTCGAAATGTCCTGACTCAGAGATTCAGAGCACAAAGTGTACAAAACATTCTCAGAAAAAAGTCAAAACATCACTTGACTTTTATCATTCTGAACCCAAATCCAGGCCTTTAGATATTTCTTGTGATGTGTGCCATTGCTAAATATGGTCTCAGTTTTGACAAAAAACCAAAGCTAACTTTGTGATGCAATTATTTTGATGTGCATCACAGGATCTTGACCAGGCAACCCAGAAAGGTTTGTCTAAATTCTTGCAACTCGAGCCTCAATGGGTAAATGAGCTATCAATGGCTGAATGAAGTCATATTGTGAGCTTCGGCACCAAAGTTCTTCTTTTTTACTTCTGCAAATCTTAAACGAAGCAAAATTGGTTTTCCTGATGTCACTTCCTTGATGGGGCTACATATGTGACATGGGAGGAAGAACCACAGCATACGTGTTGCAAAAACACACGGTGTAGACCAACGGTCCTCAGAGACCCACTCGCCTCCCTTCAGTATCACTCATGCATAAGATTAGTGCCTCCTCACCACCAGCCCCCAGCCAATTACTGGTTAAACTTGACTAATGGCAGTAGTACTGATCATCGACTCCAACACTGGTACAAAGCACATTTGATCATATTATACAATTATGTAACATAATTTAGCCAAGCAGAACAGTTGGTAGATGAGCACTAATGCTCACAGTAGGGGAAGGTAATGAAGTTGATTCAGGTACTTTTTTCCATGTCCTGAAACCCTGGACTTGTGTCACTCAGCTGACCTGCGACGTGGCACCATGTGACGTTGTGCTGAAGTTTTACTGTGTGAGTGTAGTGCAGCGTTCGTCCCAGCGCTGAGAGGCACAGCCCTGTTCCTGGGGTGCTTCTTCCCTCTCTCACTCGTTTTGCCCCCAATTCTCATTTATTCAGAATCTCTCTACTGTAAACCTTGTGTTTCCATTCTCACCGGATTTTGTTACAAGCTCAGGCTCGTTCTCATTACATGCAACCACATATTCGAGGGAAAGCCGTTAACAGCTGTTGGGTGCAGGTGTGTGTCAGTACCTGAGTGGATCTGGGCAGGTTTCATTTTTGCTTTCTCCTCTTCATCCGTTTTCTCCCTCCCTCTTTTTTTTTTCTCTTGTTCTCTCACTTTCTCTCCGTTTCTGCACGGTGGTATCAGTGAATTGCAGCAGTCATTGTGCCTGAAATATTCATTCTCTCTCTCTCCCTCTCTCTCTCTCCCTCTCTCTCTCCCTCTCCCTGCTTTCCTTGCCTGTATGACTGGCTCCAATTATTCCTACGAATGCAGGCTGGAGAAAGTGTACTGAACTCGTGTTGGATGGGAAGTGAAAAGGCTGCAGAACTGAAGTGAATGACGATGGTGATATTCCTGTGTTTGTGGACAGCTGAGTCATTTTCAGGACGTTTTTGGCCAGGATATTACCTGTGGGGTTAAAGTGCTTGAGGAGGGGGATCGTGGATAAGTACTAAGTGTGTAAGTGTGTGTGCTCTGGGTAAATGGCTTTGTTCAGATGGGCCAACATTGCACAAATTGTATTCAGCCTATGAGTGAGTTTCTGCATAACGAGTAGAGGAGGGGGCGGATGTGTGTGTGTGGGGGGGGGGGGGGGGGCCCCCACACACACGGAGGCACCGGGTGTGCTCCGGCCTTTTTTTGGCTCTGTGGGGGGGTGGGGGGGGGGTGGGCA
>JAOYMR010000022.1:5324958-5342936 GCA_025802075.1 Tenebrosternarchus preto
GTGTGTGTGTGTGTGTGTGTGTGTGTGTGTGTGTGTGTGTGTGTGTGTGTGTGTGTGTGTGTGTGTGTGTGTGTTCTAATCAGCATTGCATGCTCTGAATATTTTTCCAGTGATTGCCATATGCTTCGGATCTACCTAAAGCCTTTAAAACATGAGAAACGTGTAGCTGTGATGGGATCAGTGGAACCACAAAGGACAGAGGCAGAAAATCACTGTCATTACAGAGCGTTGAATCACATGTGAGCTGTAGTCTTGTGCTGTTTACTGCCACGCTGTGCTGAGGTACTGCAGGACCGAATGATCAGCAAACACGCTCTACTTTGTTTGCTGTTCCCTTAGGAAACAGGTTACTGCATTAAGCCTGAAATCCCCTTTCAGTTTCAGATAGAATCGGGGTTGGTTTAGAATCCTGCTGTGAAATGAGGTTAGGTCTGTGACCCACTGTGAGGGATGTGCGCCCCCTGGTGGTTATGAGAACTGTGCTTCATGGCACACACAAGCTTTGTTAGAGGAAAGGGAGGGCTACAGGCCTTTGCTGGGCAGGACTATTAGGGAGCTGTGTGATTGGCTGTCATGGCCTGAAAGCAGAAGGAGTCCACAAATGTGATTGGGAGGTGTGTACTTGTGGGTTTGCACTTTACCACAGTAGGAATTTTCCTCTCCTGTATGAGATGAAGAGGCTATTTATTTGTGACCGTTGCAGGAATTTTCCATCCATTCAAGTGTAGTTTAGACTTTTCTTTAAGCTGTGGTTGGTCATCAGCTCCTCAGTTCGTGTCCTGAGTTTATGAGTTTCTACACTATTGCCCATTTTACTTGAACCATTCTTCTTTTGCAGGAGCGCTTTGCAGAGATTTTCGGAAAGGATGCGGCAGCAGAGAACAGAAGGTCACAGGAAAGCTTCAAAAAATGGCTGCTGGCTGGGATGACCCTGTTCACAGGGGTCGTGGTGGGTTCCCTCATCGCTCAGAAGCGCCTGTAAGGAAGGAGGCTAATTGAAGACGAGAAGCCTCCCCCTTCTCAAAGGATCCGCCTCACGAATAGAAAAATGAAGGAACTTTAACCCCCTAAAACTCCTGATTTAGTTCGTTCTTTTTGGTTTGATGTTAAAACATTTTTTTCCCCCTTTGCCAAGAATGGTCATGTTTACACCCTTCCCACACAGCACTGTGGACAGCGTGATTGGCCGAAGCACAAGTGTAACATTTTGCTTTCTGCCACAGACTGGCGTGAGGGGATTTGTTGCTATTTGACCCAAAGAGGGGTCAGTATTACTAAACTTCTGATCCTCAAGGTATCTCTCTTCTCCAGCAAAAAAATAATTGATGTCTATCAAAGATTGTTTGACCAAAACAGTTTTTTGTCATTGTTTTCTGTACCCCCGCCCCTAGAAATAATTAACCTTTTCTCTTAAAAATTAAGTACTCAAATTAGTCTCTCCTTTTTTAATGAGGTTGACACGTAGCATTGATACAGATTTCTTTGAAAAAATATTTGGTTCATGAGTAAAAGCACCTGCACCTGTCGGGTTTGGACGGACTCTCAGTTCAGTTTGCTGACCCTTCACATCTGTAAAATGGGCTAGAGAGACATTTTCGTTTAAATGTTGCATTATTTAACTGTTGCTTTATTAAAACTAATTTTCTTGGAAGTGTGGTATCACATAACTTAAAACTTTCTCTATACCATCGGGAGTATTGGAAAGAGTTTAGTGCAGATATGTTTTATTGTGTTTGTTGCCACCTTACACTGCATCATGCACACATAATATGTAATAACTCATTTAAGACAGAAATTAGATTAAACCACATTGCCACAAGAGTCCCTGGTGTCTTGTGTGGTCTTAGAGCTGATTTATGTGGTATTTGTCTTCAAAAGGTCAGAATGCCATCAGAGCAGGATGTAGATGTTCAGCTAAATATAGCTTAGGTAGTAAAACTATACTTGCTTTAGTCATATCTCCTCTGTCATTTAATATGTCAAAATTCAAGGAGGGGAGGGGGTCTAATTTATATCTGCATTCTCGTCCACTGTGTGTAATACTACCAAGTTGAATCCAGCGAGTTTCCTAGCTAAACCTAGTCAAAGTTCTCCTTTTTATGATCATCTTAAAGCATTCAGTCTGAATTGTTTTTAAAACCTGTCCAGTCTACCATGTGCTGTGTGCAGCTTTGCCATAAATGTAGGTTACAGGTCGATGTTGAGGCTATGGATGTCCAAGTTCTTGAGATTGTATTCTTAAGGAGCAATGATGCATTTATTCATTTTCGATGGATTAAGTTCTAGGCCATGTAGTAATGAAACCTTTGGGCCTACCGTGTAACATCATACCCATCGTGCAAAACCCTCTACGGTCTCTGTCTGTCACGTTGCCCTGTCGTCTTCAGTGGTGTGCTAAATTGTAATCGCTTTCGCTGTCCTAGCAGCTAAATCTGCGTGTCACTCGGTGAGCCCACCTGCTGTTCTGCACGCCCACGCGTGTCAAACCGCGAAAACCGAGAGACAAGAAGCTAGGCTTCAAAACACGTTTAATTAAAAAAGACGCCCTCAGATGTGCGTTCTCCTCTGATATGGTTAATAATGTTTGCAGAATGGTTTGATTTCACTGCAAGGAAGGGAGATGTATAATAGCAGAGGTGAAGGTAAATAGCCCTTAGCTTTGTGCTGAGATCACCTGAGAATCCCTAGTCCTTTATATTATTATTAAATAACCAAATAGCATAAAGCTAAGTCAGAGAAGGATGTAACCTCTTGACTGTCATTAACAACTGATTTACTTCTCTTTTCATCGTAAAGTGTGTTGTCAGTCGTCACTGATGAGGTTTATTTTTCTTCGAATTCTATGTCTCAATTTACATTTTGAGAAGACATGTAAGGACTGAGCTAGATTTGCTCTGGAAAAAAATCTGAACTGCCCCCAAGTGTATATTATCGCTGCTCTGTAGACACTGATTTTACAGAATACATTCCATGTAATGAAAAACTGCTGCTTGCATGCTGTGTGTTCACTGTGCGAGAGGTGTGTGTCCGCTGTGGTGACCATGTATGAGAATAGCTTTGACGGTAAGCTTCAGAGTGAGATGACCAGCCTTGGCACGACACTATGTAAACTAGTTAACTTAAATGACATTTAGAGTAGCATAATAGCATAGTGAAAATATTTAAAGCCTTCTGATGATTTGAAAATATTATTTATATTTGGTGTAAACGCATAGTGTTCTTTCCTATGGCCTTAAAATCCATTATTCCTTTGAGGTGTTTTGTTTATTGTGTTTGTATTTTAGTCAAGTAAACAGAAAACTAGGAGGACAAACAGAAACTATTTTTTTAAGGCTTTGGGTTCATTTAACAAACACCATATCTGAATGGACTGTTTATGTCTTAGGACTTTTTTAAATGTCTGATCATTAAAGTGAATAAAGATTTCAACCCACTAGATCCATCTGAACTTGTATTCATTAAACATATGAATGTGCATGATTTCAACCAAAGGTTGATGGTCAAAGGGTGTTTTCATGTTTAATTACAAAGTTACACTTGTACACAGGATAAGATGTAAACTACCATAGGGCTCTAATCCATGAGTTTCAGAAGAGAGAGGGTCTAACTACTCTTTATTCAGACCACCACCACAGCACAAGCTCTTCTCAGGGGTCACCAGGTGGGCACCTCCCTTCACACCACCTCCAGGAGGCTCAGCAGTGATGTTTGGTGTCCCAGCTTCACCTCTCATCTTATTTCTATAACAGGGTGCACTTATTTAAGCCCAAAATCTATGCTACTATACTAGCAAGTATTTCTTAGCCACACGGATACCACACCTTTAATGTCCAGTGCCATCAGTTCTATGTAATGACTCCTCCTCCAACCCCTCCTCCACTCTCATGGTGCATTAACCCACTTAATCTATACTCTTCTTAAACATATCCAGTAACCTGTCCTTCAGGGCAACCCTTAATTTAAAGGCTCTAAGGCCAAACTCCGCAACATAGGCACATCTAGAAATTAATTTAACTGGATTTTTTCAGCTCTTGAGACTGGTGATGGGCAGTGTGAATGGAGTAATTACTCTTGTGTTAAAATGACTAATGAATATGGAAAAAAATCCCTCCTGGTGATAGTTAAAAGTTATCAGTACTACAGCAGTCAATGAAGTGAAGCTTTACTCCCAGTTACCAATACATGCATGATTCATGTGAGTGTATGTGATTGTGATGGTTTTTCCCTCTCATCACAAGAACTGCAGTTACATTTTGCTTCTTATCAGAAAGCAAGAAAATCAAGTTGCATGGCAATTGTTTAATATAGTTTATTATTGGATGCTTCACATGGATTACAGAGCAGATACCATGGCAACATGAATGCAGGTTAGCCTGTTGGCAGCATGCCCTGCCCTCTATTTCCACTGTCCCTTCTCATAGTCCCACTTTGAAGAAATGCCCTGCACTGGGTTCACCCGCAAGTCCAGCATCTTCTTCAACTCCTTAGCCTTCCACTCTTCATCCAAGGTATGAGGAGCAGGAGGGTACACTGAGAAGGGAGGCAGGAGATGGTCAATATTAACAAGAAGCTTAAAAGTGCCCATTTCTCAGATTGTCTAAACTTGTCTTGTATAAAGATCCCCCCAGTCATATATAGCACCAAGAATTTGGATAACAAAGACAAATGTAATTAATACTGTTACACAATCATGTGAAAGGAGGATGAATTCGAAGAAGCAGACTGAAATAACACCCACATACCTTCTTGTGACACCATATTTTCTTCTTTAATTAAAGAAGGCTACTGGGGAGAATGCTAATGCTGACTTTAACCCACATCATATAGGAGGCATTTTACATACCATTACAGTTCAAGAGTGCGCTAGCTCACCAGTCACACCAATCACAATGTGTGTACTTGTTCATATATACACACACACACACACACACACATATATATATATACACACACACACACACACACACAGCAGGTGCTTCTCACCATATGAGCGCTGCCAGAGCACCACCAGGCCAGTCACACCGATAAAGAACAAGATTCCTCCCACCACCGTCTTCCACTCATTGGTCGGCTTCCTCATCTCGGCATAAGTCTCTTTAAACATAATCCTGTACACTAAAGCACAGAGAGACACAGCTCTCAAATACGTAGGGATACAGACCACCCAGCAGACCTCCCCAACATCCCAACGTTTAAAACACCCACAATCTTATGTACATTTATTTGCTTTGGGGTGGTACATTAACTGCATGTAATAAATTGGAAGGTGTGACTGAATTACAAACAGGCAATTTTTTCCTCCTTTGAAAGGTTGTTCCAGGGTCCTTTCTCCTTCTGCTTCAAACTCTTGTCAGCAGTACTGAGGGCATCCTGGTATGGTCTGTCTGGTAAAGGGGTGTCCAGACGGTCACAGTACATGGGCAGGGACATGTCAGCCTGCTCCGACACGGCTGTGTGCAGCAGGAAGAAAAAGTACAACACGATGACACGCCCAGAACAAAGCTCACGAGACACATTTTTTTTTTGCGTCTCTTAGCGGAGGGCACCACCTAGTGGGGGAAGTAAGGCACTTCACGTTTTGAAATTGATTATTTTTGCATGAGACAACCGCTGCTGCTTGACAACAGAGCCTGGGACAGGGGTGCCCAACTCTTGCCCTGGAGATGTACCAGCCTGTAGATTTTTGGGTCAAATCCCTAAACAACACACCTAATCCAGGTATTGATGACCTTTGGTAGTACAACAGTGGAACAGCCAGTGCTTCCTGCAGGGTGGTCGATCTCCATGATCAGTCAGGCAACCCCAATCTAGGATAAACCGTAGAGTATTGCATGTTCGGCCTTACCATGGCTGGCCATCCTAGCACTGCTGGAATGAAGAGCAGCTACTGCCCGTCCTGACAAGAGCAATCGTCCCGCAGTCAGCCGCAGCATCTGAGTGAGACAATGAACGTACACACATGGAGATATTTTCTCTCTCATACACAGTTAAGCCCAATAGTATTCACACACACGTGGCAAATTTTTATGCAATTG
This sequence comes from Tenebrosternarchus preto, assembly GCA_025802075.1. NCBI lineage: Eukaryota > Metazoa > Chordata > Actinopteri > Gymnotiformes > Apteronotidae > Tenebrosternarchus > Tenebrosternarchus preto. The sequence continues at coordinate 5,330,994 of JAOYMR010000022.1, forward strand.
TTTAAATTTTATCAGTAACCTTGATCTGGCTGGAAACGACAGCGACTAAAGTTGAGACGTGCTAGAGATGTTAATGATAAATACATTTTTAAATGCCACTGTTTAAAGTTATTCATACCGCTTGAGACTGTCGCAAAAGTTTAAAAACATGCAAACCTTTGTTCCAAATGGTCCAGAGCATGTTCTAATAAACTACAAACCTCACAACAGCTGATGCAGCACTTCTGTAGTTAGTTACTAGTCAATTGCAAGTCAAGCCAATAAAGAGCTTAGTAAGGACCTTCTGTTGTGCGTTGTGGCTGACCACAAGATGGAGAAATACATTCCTATAATGGTTTACTTCAGTCCAAAATCAACGTTGTCACACCACTGTAGTCAGTGGTACCATGTCATCACAATATGGTACTAATCCAAGAACTAAATTTGCTGTACCAAATGCATTTTGTCACGTACCAAAAGTCTATTGAAGGCTTTAAGCAGGAGAACTAAATATCAAAGTTGTGATGGTAGCAACGACCCTTATTTCGTCTGTGAAGCACCGATTCACACTGGATGTCATTAGATCCGAGTTGTTTTGAGACAGATGGGCGTTTTAGATGAAATGGCCGTTGGTGTCTAACGTCAAGTACTATTACATTAGTTTGCGTCCAAGACTAAACCCAAATCAGATTTTGCTCAATTTGACCATCTAATCGCCTTAAATTTACCAATCACAATTCAATTCTATATAAATTGTGAGAATATGATTAACTTAATCTTTTACTGCACAAAACTACAAGTTTTTACAACTAAAACTAGTACAAAACTACAAGAGCAAACCATACGCTAACTAGTTAGCCAGCTACTCGTTTGATCGCAAAGTTAAACACTTCTCGTAGTTTCCTCTAAAATATATTTTTCTGAACATAATATCAGATTAATTACTTCTGTTGTCATGTAAAAAGAGCAAAGAAGCCTAACGTCGAGGCTACAAGGTTTCAAAGTGGCAACCAAAAAAGTGCTTGGAGTCGCTTCAGCAACTAAAATGGGGGAAATTGGCAGTAACTCAAGACTGGAGTTCGCAGTGACCGAGACACGATTAGCTTATAAACAACCTCCTGCTCTCACGAATTTTCCATGCACCATTAAATCGCAATTCATTAAAAAAGTCCAATATATAAAATCCAGATGCATTTCTCTGACCCCCTCCAGTCACAGGCAACTAGCTGCAAGAACCGTTGTCCAGATACAGCATTTGCCCTTTCTTATTTGTCCGGCGGTTTTACAAAAACACGGTAATGTAAAATAAATAAATAAATAAAACCTCTAATGTGCTAAAATGCCAACTTGCACTTTTTTCCCCTGTTGAAGAAAGATCTCCAAGTTGCAATACCAAAATTTTGTTGCCGTCAGAAAATGAATACTGAAATTCATTACCGACTGCACGCTCTCAACTTTACACCATCCTTGTTTTGACCTTATTGTCTGCATGCACATGTAAACAAGAGAAATGACAGTCTCTCATAACTACAACTTCCCATGATGAGAAAACTTTCTCTCCTCTTTGGACTAAATCTGAATGTTGCTACTCACGGTTTTTCTAAGACACTTGACCACAGACTGTAAAACCACAGGTAGGGTTAAGTAGACGAATCGTCCCCCAGGAAGTGCACCTTCTTTATCGTTTACACCTCCCAGTCCTGCTTTTATATTTTACACCTCCCAGTCCCAGTCCTGCTTTTAACGTAACGTAGCACAAACATGGCGGTAGGCGGGAGTCATGGAGGGAGGTTTGGGTTTTATTCGGGTTAGACTCTCATTCTGGCACCCTTTTAGTACTTTTCGTTTATTTGACTTCACATTGATCTCAATTCCGAGACATGGATGACGTTTTGGAGAACCGAAGAGCTGATCCTGGAAAAAAAGTGTAGAAAAACAGGCCGAGCATGACAGATAACGGATAAAGGAAAACGCGGAGGGACATGGCAAGGGTTAGGGTCATGGTTATGGTTATAGTTAGGGTTAGTGTTATAGTTACGGTTATGGTATAACGTATAAAGTGATTAGGGGGTTAGAAGGTTCTGACTGCAGGCTTGGTCAGGGTCCAGTACATCAAATTGGTTACGAGTGTCTTTGAACGGTCAGGGTTGCTGTAGCACTAGGAACAGCTACAGACGGTCCATATTTGAAGGGATTCCGTGAGCAGCTACACTTTAACTCTTCGTTTTCCAGTGTTTGGACATTGTGAATGTCATTGTGTTCAGACACATTAAGGTTGTTAACCAGACTTAGATATGTTTTTTTCTGGTTGATATGCATAGTTATATCTATATATCATAGTAACTTTACTAACTCGTGCCATAATGTTATTACTGTTAAAATATTGTTGATAATAAAACAATTGGAGCATGCAGGCTTCATAATTCTATCATTACTGTTTATTTTAGCTTTATATTGTCATGTAATTCAGGCAGAGGGTGTGTTATTAATCTGTCCAACTGCAGCACTGATTCATGAGCTCTACCCTCACCACAGAAATACTGTTCTTTTTTGTTCACTGATTCAAATGTATATTACTGAACCGTTCTGATCAAGGCCATGGATGTTGGTCTTACAGAATCATGCAGACAAGCTCAGGCTGTTTTGTCATAGACTTGCAGTGCAGTGTTTGGAGCTGGGTAGGACCCTGGCCTAACCCCCACACTCAGGGACACAGGTTCACCAGCACATTCACCGTGTTCTTTTTGGTTTTTGTTTTTACTCACAGCTACTTCCATGTCATACGGCTTTATCTTATCTGCTTCATAAGTGCCGTGAAATGCTATCATGATTATGGATGATGGGATCTTTTTATGACCTTTAATGACATTTACTCTTACAGCATTTAGCAGATGCCCTTACCCAGTGTGATTTTAAATCCTTATACTAGCCTGAGTCTAAGGATACTATTCAGCTAGAATCCTGTCAGTAGAAAAACACACAAAGAAGGTACAGACTTTATATATGTAGAGAAGTTAGTACAGAATTGGTGATTCTTGAAGAGATGGGTCTTCAGTTCATGTTTGAAGACAGCAAGATACTCAGATACATGTCTTAAGGCACGGTGGTTCAAGCCAAACTGCCCTAGAGGCATGAAGGGTGTGTGTCTGTGTGTGTGTCTGTGTTGGGGGGGTGATATGGTGTGGGTCAGGCTTGTGTTAGCAGGCAAGAGGGAGCAGGAACATTTTTTGACTGCATAGGCAAAGTGTCAGAGTTTTCAATCTGATACAGGCAACCACTAGAAGCCAGCGAAGGGAATGCAGTAGTGCAGTGCTATGTATGAAGGTTGAGTGTGTGTCTAGTGAGCTGTAGTAGCTCAGTCTTGATTATAACTAAGGACTGGAGAAGCAACCTGCATGTGCTGCTCATGTCTGGATCATGGACAGAGAATAATAGAATAGTAGAGAATAGCAGAATAGCAGAATAGTAGCCGGTTGTCCAGGTTCATGCCTAAATTTATTGCATTTTCAATAGTGTGAAAAGTGAGATCTCTAAGGAGATGGGCAGATCTTGGTGTGGTGAGGAATAACCTAAAATCAAGAACCCTACCATAGTAACAAGTGGCCTAGCAAATATGTGTTGGCTGGAGTTTAATTATATTTGATCGTAATGAAGTTCTTTAAACTCTTGAATGCAACTGGACAGTACAAGAAGAAGGAAGCTGCTGTTATTGTGTTGCTTTCTGTCATTGATGCTGTTGTTCTGCACATTTAATTCCTTTTTAAGGAAAACAATGTAAATTATGATCATCAAACAGTGTGATCTTTGTTTCGATCCATTTGGTAACATTCTTAATAGCTAAATGTAAAAATCTAAACATTTTCCAGCTTTCGTACCACTGTCTCCAGTGTCCTCTTCAAACAAATCACTCTTGTGAAACCTTACCAAGTTGCTTTAAAAAGGCCTGGTGATTATATATATATATACACCTTAAATCACTCTGGGACTATTTAAATATTAAAGACAGGGATTTTTTTCTGTACAGGTTGAAATACCTAATGTCAATCACTCTGCTGAGGTGAGCATTTGTGCTGGAGATGATTCAAAGGGAAATGATTCAAACAGAAATGCTAAGTGCCAGCTAGCATCCACTTGTTTTTCCATCAATTGGTGCCATCCTGAAGTCTTTGTATTGTCAGAGCGCCATTAGTAACCCGATTTGTGAAGCCAGAAAATAAGATTAAGGGAAAAAAAATAAAGGGGGACTTCACAGTTCATTGTAATTGTTCTATTAACCTTCAGGGGGCGGCAGGCAACCTTTTAAGCAATCGCACACGCATTCAAGTTCTTTTTTTGGTCCTCATTATTTTTGCCATAAGGGGCAGCAGTGAGGTAATTTTCGTATAGTCCCACAGGCTCTGAATTGGGCTCCTGTCAGGTCTGTGAATGCCTCTTTTTTAGTGACTGAATGAACGGGAATTATTTGAACGGTGGCGTGTGCTGTAGTGCCAGTGTGTCAGGTTGGTGTGAACGGCAGGATTTTCTTCATACTTCTAACTTACAGGCATCTGGAGTGCGCAGATAATAATAACATATTATTAAATGACTTTTTCGATTGTTCTGTCTGTTGAGCTTGTTCAGTGTATCTGTGCACTGCTTTAGTTCACATAATGTTCAGTGTATCTGTGCACTGCTTTAGTTCACATAATGTTCAGTGTATCTGTGCACTGCTTTAGTTCACATAATGCAAGTTTTCAGTTTCTAGGGAGCTCTTGGGACAGAATGGGGTGCTGCTGCCAGGGTGTGGATGTAAATCTGGAGTACTCTGATCTGATGCACTGCTGCCACACAGGCCGCTCACTGTGACCCTGACAGCTGGCAGAACAAAAACCCAGAGTCGCCCCACAGCCCGCCAGACTCCCCCCTCGCTCCCTTCTGCACACCCGGCACGTGTCCTCGCCAGCTCCCCCCCTAAACATGGACGATCCCGAGAAAGTCCTCTCCCCTCCCTCCGGTTGTTACCCTCATGGTTATCTGTCTCCCCAAGGTTCCCCCTTCCTCCCACCCAGCCCTATTCTCATCTCAGATTTACCATTTTTTGCTCTCTGGAGGAAACATGCACGCCGTTTGTCTTCTTCCCCCTCTGCTCTCGCATTGTCCTGTCTCGTTCCACAACAATAAAAGGCCTGAGATGAAGATTGAAGGAGGAATTAGCCCCTTGACCGAGAGCTCGGAGTCATTCTGGCCTTGAGAGGCATGTTCTTCCATGCATGCAGGCTGAACAGACTCGGGAGAAGCTGCAAATAACAGGCCGCCCACTTCCCTGCAGACACTAATGCATCTGACAGCCGTTTTATTAATGTAATGAGTATTCAAATGACTTCTAACTGATACGGGCGTCTCCCAATAGAAGACCCTCATTAACACTGCATGGCCAGTTCTTCAAGATAGTGGGAGATTACAATTTACAAGGAAATGAACTCCATTTGGGGAACTAGAACATGTAGACAAACAGAATGGTGATCAGTTAAAGCTCCATTTAGTTTTTGTTTGTTGGTTAGTTTGAGATTAATTACAGATGCAGTACACCAGTACATCTAACAAAAACGTGAACATTTAGATTATAGATCAAACAAACTCATCATCATACAGCTTTCACTGCTACTGCGCTTTGTTTTAATAAATGTCAAACGTGTATTGCAGCTTTACACTAAACAAAAGATACACTAAATGCCTGGCCAAGATTTTTAAATGCTACAGGCATAACCCAAAGATCTTCACTAGTTCCATCTTGTGTTCTGTTTTTGCAAAAGCTAAAAAGGAGCACTGATCTCACCCTAAGAAAAAAAGTAATGGTTTATTCCTAGCACTGGGCTGACATGAAGACATGCTGCTGTATTTTAAGAAACTGTGTGGTTTAAACCAGCACTCAGCCCTGCGTGGGGGAAACCCTACCAGATCACTGGGGAGGGCATCTGGTCATGTGCAATTAAAGGACAGTGTATCATTTTACCTGATACACTGTTTCAAACATCTCAATCTCACCAAAAATTGATCTCAAATTCAGTTCATTTATTTTTATTGAATCTTACAACTAAAAGCATGAGGACTCCTTACACTTGAATTTGCAGTGGCGGGACAGTATTGTTCCTCAACCAATCAAATTAGAGCAACTGCAACAAGTGCTAGTTCTCTGTTCATGACTGAGAGGACACCAGACTTATGTTCCTGCCCCTTCTGCTGTGACAAGCCCAGGGTTGGCAGACAGCCTTCATCTCACTGTTCTCATCCTCTCCTCCTTTGTAGCCCAGCCTGTGTTAATCCAGGCACCACCAACCATCTCCTACCCATGGTCCCCTGTGGGGCATGATGGGTAAGTGGCCAAGGTCTGTAACATTGCTTCCAATCCTCCCTGCCTCCGCTGGCGTTCTGTCAACAGGAGCGTGTGGTCTGGGGCAGGCGCGTCTCCCCGCCTGGTTGGGGCCTGCTGTAGGGATGCTGGCTGCAGGCTCGCTGGCCCTCCATTAGCAGCTCACCGGAGCCAAACCCCCCCCCCTCCCACACTGTTTCCAGGACCAATCCACCATAATGACGATATCCATCCAGTCACAGTCATCGCTCGGCCATATCTGCCTCATTTGCTCTTTTGCAAGCTATCGCTAATCTGCGGAAAGGATATGTAGCTAATGAAACAAATTAGCTGGAGCGTTTTGCTTCAGGCATGAAGGCTGGGCCCCACCCATGTGCTCAAGGCCTGGACTGCAACTTTAGCGTCATACAGGAGACTCTGCACAAGTGGCATTTTACCATGTAACTGTGTCAGTTTACTTTTGTGATGATAAGAATTGAAAAAGATCCCATAAACTTGTTCACTTCTGGGCAACATCTAGTTTCCAACATTTTTCAAGTTGTGGAATGCAGTTGAATTTTCAAATGTCATCAATTCATTTTGTATGTTTTTCTTAAAGTCATACCACACATGATTTACAACAACGAAGTGGCCATTGTTTAGAAAGCCAATTTTCAAATCCATGTTGAAATGAAGACGTGAGCCCGGAGGTGTGGTGCTATCCGTGTCCCGTTTTGGGCAAAGCCAGATCTTGTGGTTGCACATGGACATCTGGATCAAACCAAGACACAGTGGGAACAAGCCTGTGCACCTTATTTATCTAATGTAATGATCGCTGGAGCACTATGGATGGATTTTTTAGGCACCTGTAAAGGTTTGTTACCCATAAGGCTTCTTGGGCATCACACCTGGCTGGGAAGTTATTTAGAACTTCAGTGCTGTTTTTTTTTTTAATATTTATTTTATGTATTTTTTTTTAATTATTACATTAATAGCAGGGTCAAGAAACACATCTATGCTATATGAAAAAAAGTTTATCTAAATAAATGTTATGTTTAAAAGTGTTCAAGGAACTTTGATTGGCATGTGTAATGGTTGTGTATTTTACCTAATGACTGTGCACAAGCACACAACAGCAGAACATACAGAGTCAAAGTATTGTACAGGTAACCAATTCCTTTGAAAGTTACTTGCATGTCATACACAACCATAACACAACCATAACACACATACACACTGCAGGAATGTCCCAAGTATGCTGCTGCAGACAGTATCACAAAACAATCAAACAAACATAGAAGCAACACAAACACATGCATGTAAAATATATACACATGCTAAAGGGTCAAACTGTTTAGGGGGGGCAGGGTGGGGAATCGCCTGTGGAAACTCCCTTGTTCGTACTGAAGGCTTGGTGCTTCAGTCTACATGAGCACATGATGAAGGGTTCACTCCCTTCTGACTGCTCTGTTTCCCGTCTGTGTGTGCGTCTGTGTACGCCTGTTTTCTCTCTTTCTCTGTGTATGCTCCTCTGTACGTCCGCGCGTGTGTTTGTCTCTGATTCCTCTCTCTGTGTGCTCGTCCTGCTGAACATGTGGATTTGTTCGTCCAGCCCGGACGTGTGTCTTCCTGTTGGGAAGCGCAGGAGTCGACCTGCTTCTGGCCTCCCTGTCCATCACACGGCCGACCTTCCACCTTGGACCCTGTGACTTCAGTCCCTGCCTGGTCCGTCTCTCAACCTTCTGTTATTGGCTGACTCCCAGGTGGAATAGTGCTGTGCTGGTTGGTTTGTGTGACTGCTAGTGCTCTCTGTGCTGAGGGAATGATACTGGGACCTTGCTAACAGGAGCCCTTGTATCCAGTCCCATAACCAGACTGAAATAAAGTGAGGAGGGAAGTATGACTGGCTGTCAGGTCCTCTTTCTTTCTAGTTTTGTCAAGTTCTGCTGAGATGATCTACTGGATCTGGATCTACTGGATCAGTGCCCCACCCATGATTTCTCTATTCTGCAATTCATCAGGTTTTGTATGAGTAAAAGAGAGAGAGTGTGTGTGTGTGTTTCCTATATTAATATGAATACTGACTCTCTTCCTGAAAACAACAAAAGCCTATTATTAAAACACACTCCTGAAGTTCATCCTGGTTAGTGATGATATGCTCTGTGCAGAGCAATTTATGAAGCAACATGCCAATAACGAAAACACCAGCCACCCAGCCGTCACACCCCACAGGCTGTAGCAGTGCCTTTCCTGTTACAACCACCAAGAACTAGTTTCAGACACGCATCAGTGGACGATATTTTGCTGCTGATTCAATGTCCCAGAACCTCAGATGTGCTGCTGCACATAACAAGGGCAAAAACACCATATTCTATCTATTATTCGTCTCCCTTTGTAATTTATAACTTATCTAAGTGCCTCTGTGTGAGGGTCGTCTGCCATGCACCGAGCATGAGTGTGGGGCTTGGGAGCTTCTCCTTAATGTGTAGAGAGGGAGAGGGAGAGGGAGGGGGGAATGACGACTGGCATGTGTGTTCACCGCTAACCCTGTGTTTCCTGTGTTCACCGCTAACATTTTTACATTATTATTATTATTATTATAATTATTATTATTATTATTATTATTAGTAGTAGTAGTAGTAGTAGTATATTGGTGTTGACTTTATACCCCCTGTGGGACCTGAGTTTTGTTATAGGGTTTATTCCTTCAGTCCTTGACTAGTGACTGGAGCTGTAATGAATGCAAGTGGTTTAATGGTTTAGGGTACAAAAAGTTATTTGTTAAATAAAGGCAAAGCTGTGTGTGTGTGTGTGTGTGTGTGTGTGTGTGTGTGTGTGTGTGTGTGTGTGCGTGTAATCGTTGATTACAATCATCTGTTCATCTGTGAGAGTAATGGAGGGGATCTGAGACTGGGGTGGGTGTACTTACCCTCCAGTGATTCAACACAAAGGTCTGAGGTTCGAACCTTGACCGGTGGCGTCTGGCCCTTCCTCACCCTCCCCGCGCTGGCCCTCCCCGCGCTGGCCCTCCTGGGGCGTGGCCGTTCAGCAGGAGAGGCAGAACAGCTGCTGATCTGCACAGGGAAGCAGGGACGTGGGGTGGGGTGGGATGGTGCATGGGTAAGTTCGGAGCACAACCACAGGAACAGGACATGGAGGAGCTGTGGCACATTTATGAGGATTTTTGCAAGTATTTTTATACTGGAAGTGTTCCCTATGCCTCCTCATTTTGACTCACAAGGGTTTGTTTCATATTCCTTGTGTTCCGTTTAAAATGTATTGAGGGAATTATCACTGGTTCCAAGTGCCAACGAAAGGTTTTCATGTTCACAGAAACACTTGAAGTTGTCCAGCGCTGTGATGACTGATAGCAGTAAGACTGCGGCCTCTTCTTCATCACTATGTTGGGTTGTCAGTAACGGTGTGTGTTTGGCTTCAGAGAACTTGCCTTAAATCTCCATCTGCATTTCTCTGTGACACAACCTGACCCCACAACACCAAGCCCTTGACCCACATGACCCTCCACAACCGCCCACGAAGATGCTTGGTGACCTTCTTCTGGATGCATGTAAATGACCGGAAAACACATGCAATGTGTCGTTATATAATCACGAAGATGAGGAGTAAATATGACAACAGCTGTGTGCTTAAGTGTTTAGGCTCTTGTTCATTTAAATAAAGTTTCATTATGCAGTACTATGGACATCATTAACCATGTGGCCATTCTGCCTTTATGTGCTTTAAGCAGAAAATCAGTGCAGGTGAATGACACCTAAATGTCATACTGGTCTGTACCAAAGTGCTCTTCCTACCACAACGAATATGCTAAATTTGTGCCCTGACTTCCTAGTGCCAGAACTGGTTGATTTAAACCATGACAGGCTAAACTGACAGTAGGTAACCAACATTTTGGAAGAGTAAATGGGGTATAGAAAACATGTTTAACAGGTTATAAATAATACAGTCACTGGACTTCAAGGATGTACATCTCAAAGAAAGACAACAGTACAATAGAGAAAAGGTATAATGTGATAATCAAATGAATCCTAACTAAACTGAAATTATAGCAGCCACAGAATGTGTCTTTAACAGTGACGTGTGGTGGTTCATAAAGGAGGGGTTGGAGTGGAGCTTTGCTCACACCACCCAACCTAACACTTCATGTGATGATGTGAGCAGGACTTTTTTTTGGAGGGGGTGGGTTGCATGTACACCCACCCTCCTTTACCAAACCTACGCCTATGGGCTTTAACAATATGTGATTCTACATGTGAATTAACTAGCAAAACTGAAACAGTCTGGCAGTGTAAGCATGGCTTTGTTCATGAGCGAGGAGGCAGGCATCTATGCAAACAGTGAGAAATACACACAAAGCCTCAATGTACTGTTCTGGTTTGGCAGTAGTTCAAGCTTTCTTTAGTTTGTCTGTTTCTTGGAGAGGGGGGTGAAGTGGGAGAGGGAGGACTGGGGTTGGAGGGGGTAGGATTAGTGCTCTACTTAATTCAGTGTGTGTCTGTGTTGCCTGGCATCTGCTGACCCAAGCCCAGTGAACCTAATGGGTAGATCTCATGTGGAGAAGAGTGACGGGGGTTAAAGGGGAGGGGGACTGCAGGGGGCTTTTAGGGGGGAGTTTGGGATGTATGTGGGGGGGGGGGCTACAGGGAGTCCAGTGTGGATGCTAATGATTCTGTAGGACAAAGAGCTAAACATTAGAATTATACTGACATGTTGCCTTGTCTATCAGATGACTGCACCATCCAAATATGTAGTACGTGTTCTAGTGCCTGAATAACAGTCTTCCTCTGAAAGGAAATTCAAGTTTTCCAGATAGAAGTTTGTATAAAGTATATACAATAACATTGCAAATAGTAGCAAATAGAGGGAATACAGACAGTAAAATATTAAATAAATACAAATACAACATATAAAAAAGGTTTTGTAATCACAAAGTATTGCGTTATGACTGTGAGTGCATATTGTTGAAAACTTTTTTCATGTAATGGGTCATGTAAAGGGTTAATGTGGACGTTTAAAACAGGAAGCATCATGATAATTGTTCATCTTTTGCTTAATTTAACACTGATCAGCTTTTCAAAACATGGCCATTGTTTCCCTGTCAAATATGAAATCTAAATCTAAATGGAAAGAAAGTGATTAGATTCAGATTTCATATTTCAGATTTCATATCAGGTGATATTAATATTTCAAAATGCACATATTCTTCAATACTAGTATCTGAGATCATCCTTATTTCTGCAGTTCTAGATCTTTAAAATTTTTTATTGCATTTCTTTCACTGCAATCAATCATGTTATTTTTTCTCATTCTCTCTCGCCTTCTAAAATATGCCAAGAATCATATAGTCACTTTAATTTAGTTCAAAAGGCCGTACCCACTTCAGTAAATGAGATCATAACAAGGATGGTGCCCCAAGAAAACACAATCAGAAAAAACAAAACCCCCAAACCTCAGGACATTATTTTTACCTTCTGAGAGTGAATCAAGATGGGGAAAATAAGAGGGTGTGTGTGTGTGTGTGAATGAGAGAGAGAGAGAGAAAGAAAGAGAGAGAGAGAGAGAGAGAGAGAGAGAAAGAGAGAGAGAGAGAGAGAGAGAGAGAGAGAGAGAGAGAGAGA